>PVLA01006160.1:0-129865 GCA_004027455.1 Hydrochoerus hydrochaeris | reverse complement strand
GATTTGATATCATCTTGCTCTGAAGTCCTACCATGCTCTTGTTTTTCTATTACCATTGGTTCTATCATGTTGTGTCTTATTGGATTTTAATATGTATGATAGTATAAACAAAATTTTTATGGAAAATGAGATAATATAGCAGCCATTGTTCATCTTCGGTTATTTGGTTCAGAATGCCTTGCAATACTTTCATTCTCTTCAGTGGTTTTATTCTATTTTGTTATGTTTGACATTATTGTGTGTAAAGCTAAGTTCAACTATTTCAAAGAAAGAGACATTATGATAGCTACTGTTAATATACAATTGTCTTGTTGTGAAGTGCTGTACTGCTTACATTGTTCTGATCTGCTTAGATCTGTCCTCTTTTGTTTTATTATCTTTAAAATTAAAAAAAAAAAGGCAGGGTCTCACTAAGTTGTTAAATTGTCCAGGCTAGTCTTAAACTTGTGATTCTCCTGCCTCAGCCTCCCAGAGTCCTGGGATTACAGCTATGTGCCACCATGTCCTCTTACCCCCCATTCTTGCCAACATTTTCATTTTGTCCTAGCTTTTCATTCCAGCCATTTTACGCTGACTCTTGAAAGGACAGTAAGCAGGAATGGTTCGCAGAGGATGACTCACTGAGCTGCAGGTCTTGGGAAGCTAGCAGTGGGTACTGGGGTGGGAATGGAAGAAAGCTGGGCTTGATTGGGCCTGGGGGATATAGGTGATGGCTATGGACCTTCCTCCCCAAGATGAGGTGGTAGGAGTGGGGAGTATTTTCTTAGAGCAGCCCAGCTGTCTCTGGGATTTCTACCGCTGTGCCTAAGATAACGGCCCCATGAGATCACTTGAGACAGGAGGAAAACCTCCCAGGGAAAGTAGAGAACTGAACCTTGGATTCTTCAGTGGCCTCGGTCGGGAAATCATTTTCTTCTGGCTCATAAACCAGCCGTCAGTTCTGCTGTGTTTCACTCCCAGCCTTTCTCTGCAGGTGGGGAGGACTAGCCTAGGTGGATGTGCTTCAGGGAATGCAGGAGAATCCTCAGGATGCTTCTGCCTTTCCCTCAGCACACCAGCCAGTGCAGCCTCCAAAATCCATCAGCCCGAGGGGATGTCAAGTCTGCACCCAGGACACAGGTTGACACCTCACAGTCTCTTCTCTCAGGCTGGACCAGAAATGTATTGCAGCCAGAGACTGTCTTTAAAGTCCCGGAGGCTGATATCCCTGGGGAGGGGGGATGACACAGAGAAAGAGAAGAGAGTTCAGGACCAGATGCAGGTCCAGGCAGCAGAGGCAGCACAGTGGCCTTCACAGCTCTGTACTCTAGAGCAGAGAGAAGTTGGGAGAAGCCAGGAGCACAGAAAGGAGTCTGGGGACCAGCTCTGCTGTTATTTTTGTTGTGTGAGGAATCTGTGTTGTGAATATTTCTCTGCTAGGGAATTTTAATTCTCCAGCCAAAGCATCCCGATGCTTCTCATTAACTACTGCGGAGCACCAGTGCACAGGAATGCAGCACACAGGTGAGAGAGCTCTGTTCCCCTTCCCGGGAGGAAGCTAGGCGGAAACCCAGACCTCCTTGCAGCTGTGACCCAGTGCGTGCTGAAAGGTGTTCAGAGTCGTTGTGTTGATTCCCTACTTCAAAGTAACACCAACTGCTCTACTATCTCATAGGTTGCTACTTGGTGGAAAAATTTCCCCACATTTTTACAAATTAAGTGTTTGATTTCAAAGTAACCTTAGATTTATAAGAAAGATTTTAATAGTTTTCAATTTTAAAAAACTAAAACATAGTTTTATATTTATTTGCAAAATTTTTAAATAGTTTTAGATTTACACAGACAATGAAGTTTCCATGTATTCTGTCTCTAGTTTTTCCCATCATTGGCATCATATATTAATATAACATTTATTATAACTAATGACTCCATGTTGATCCATTATTATTATTTTGATCCATTATTATTAACTAATTTTATTTTATTGCTTTTTCCCCCCCCAGTGATCTTTTTATTCCCCAGGGTCCCATCCAAGATACCACGTTAGATTTCAATACTTGTGTTGTCTGGGTTGTGACAGTTTCTCAGACTGCACTTGTTTTGATGGCCTTCACAGTTCTGAGACAAGCTGGAGAGGTTTCTGTAGAATGCCACTTCATTTGGGCTTATCTGGTGGGTTTCACTGTGAACTTGAGGAACGAAGACCCCAGACTATCATTCTCATCTCAGCATGGCAAGAAGACATAGACATACTACTAAGAATCAAATGTTTTTTTCTCCAAAATATCATGTTGGAACCTAATCCCTGAGGTGATAGTGTCAAGAGGTGAGGCCTGTGGGAGGTGATCAGAACATGAGGGTGGAGCCCTTGCCATGAGATTAGTGCCTTTATAAGAAAGAGCATGAGAGAGAGGGCTTCCCTGTTTCTAGTTTCCTCCATGTGAGGCCATAGTGGGAAGTCAGTAGCCTATATCCTGGAAGAGGTCCTCCCCCAAGGCTGACCATGCTGACATTTTGATCTCAGATCTAAAAAGCCTCCAAAACTAAGAAAAATAAACATCTGTTTGCACCACCCCGTCTATGATAATTTGTTATAGTAGCATGCACTAAGACATATACATTCAATATGACTTATTACTGAAGATGTGAGCCTTGTTAGCTTTCTCTGTGCAATTCATTCCCTACTTCCTTCCATTATTCTACTGTTAGGAAGCAAATCACTCAGCACAGTCCACACCCAAGGGTAGGGAAAGCCATGCTTCCTAGCTCCTTGAAAAGGAGCTAGGAATTGTTTAGAATTCTTCTGGGTGGGGGCTGTGTCTTCTCCCTATAATTGGGGGTTTTTCATTGCAATGTCAATGAGGCAACACTGCGAAAACTGGCCATTGCACTGCAACAAGGTGGCTAAATTACTTTGTGTTTTTATTTGTTTGTTTTGTTTTTTTGGGGGGAAGGGAACTCGGAATCAAAATCAGGACCTTGTGTTTGCCAGTTAGGTGCCATGCAGCTAAGCTATATCTCCAGCCCAGTTACTTTGTGTTTCTTGTTGGCTTTTGGGAATGTGTCCATAATTCCCACCCCCCACTCTCCCCGGGAATACTGGGGATCCACAACTTACCCAGTGCCAGATAAAAGGGAGAAGCTCACCAATGTCTGATCTATGAGCCAAATCCATTAATGTGACAAATATTTACTGTGCACTTACTATGTTAAAGGCACTGTGCTAGAGCACTACAGAGTGCTGAGAACATTCCTACTGCCATGGCATTTACTTATCTTGCTATTAGAAGTGTGGTACTTATGTTGTTACTAGAAGGACCAGCAGCAACGACATTACCAAGAAAGTCTGAACCCCAACCTAAATTTACCACATCAGAATCTGTGTTTTAATAAAATTCTCGTGGGGTTCACAGACACATTAAAGCTTGAGAAGTACTGTTCTGGGAGGTATTTTAAAAGCAGGTAAGTGACCCTTAAACATTGCAATTTAAAATGGTTAAAAGCAGAATGCAGTCATCTCTCAGTATTGGTGGGGGATGGGTCCCAGGACCCCCTATAAATATTAAAATCCACGGATGCTCAAATTCCTTATATAAAAGGGCACAGTTTGTGCATGTAACCTATGCACATCCTCCCATATACACACTTTAAGTCATCTCTAGATTACGTATGATAATCAATACAATGTAAATGCTATGTAAATTGTTGTATTGTTTAGAGAATAATGATAAGAAAATAAGGTCTGTACATGTTTAGTATAGACAAAATTTATTTACTGAATATTTTTGATCTGTGGTTGGGTGAATGCACAAATGTAGAGCCCACAAATATGAACAAAGGCCAATTGTAGTTTAAAAATACCATGAGTGGGTGTGGTGTTATAGTCAGGGGATTGCAAGGAAAATCCATTAATGTGAAAAATATTTACAGATATTACATACAGGACACATAGTTTATGGTATTATTTATAATGGTCTCCCAATGAACCAAATACAAAGAAAGTGCAGGAGATCTATCTACACATTAAAGACACAGAGAATCCAGCTGAGGGCCTGGATCCCATGTCAATATCCTGCATGAGTCCAGCTGAAGACCTGGAGCCTATGACAATGTCCCTCATGAGTCCAACTAGAGGCCTAGAGCCCACAACAATGATTCATGCAAGCCTGTTTTATGGATTTGTGCTGGGAAGGCCCAAAGGTCAGTGGTAGAAACTAGAAAGTCTACACCAGCAGGGTAAGGATCTGTGCCAGTAGGTTGAGGGTTCTGCACTGGTGCCAAGAAGCAATGCTTTAAGGACCAGGGATCCCCTGAAAATTATCACAGCCATCCTCAGTGAAATGAGGTCCCAAGCTCCTCCGAGGATAAGAACAGCCAAGTTCATATTATAAAGTCAATGTGACAAGTATCTCCTGGAGACTGGAGAGCACACATCTTCCCCTCCGGACCCAGGAAGCGATGCTCAAAGTAAGGATTAAAGCTCTCCCAAAGTAAGCCACAGCCATTCTCAGTGGCAGGGTCCTGAGCTCCTCTGATGGTAACAGCTGAGTTTGTATCAGGAAAGCCAGCATGACAAGCTCCTCCAGGAGAATCAATAGCACCAACAGCTCCAAACAACACCCACTTAGGAGAACCCACAATGCTACTCTTCCTCTCCAGGTTTCCTTTTTATGCTGACAACAGTCCTCAGGTGGGCAATCTACACTCAGCATCACCCTGATTCAGTTCAGCTGCTTTTTAAATTGATGACCAGTTTTTAATCCACCACATGAAAAAGTGAACTTTTCACTTGGTATCCCAGCACTCTGGGAGGCCTAGCTAAGGGTATTGCAAATTCAAGGTCCACATGAGCAACTGAGTGACTTAATGAGACAATGTCTCAAACTTTAAAAAAAATTAATAAAGGGTTGAGGATGTAGCTCAGTGGGAAGGCCCTGGTTTAATTCCCAATATCGTAAACAGTTTGGGGAGGAGAGAAGAAACGATGAAAAGAAGTGAGCTTCTGTGTCCTGGTTTAGTCTGTACCCAGTTACTTCATGCCCAGCTTGCAAGCAAAGACTCACATTTATTTCTTTGTCCTCCAAGTTACGTGAGCACAATCTGTCTTTAACAAATCTCTTTCTGTCTCTGCTAACCAGGGTACAATCTGGAGTCTGTAGTCCGCACGGGATATGTAGCACCAAGAGCAGAGCTGAGGCTGAGGCAGCTGGGAAATGGGGACCCCCAAGCCCCAACCAGACCTTAGCAGATAGACCTTAAGGGTCCCTGGATTCACACTCAGCATCTGAGGCTAGCAGTGTGTTTGGTGACTGATGGAGTAGAGCTTCCAGTCACCCTGTCCCTGGAATCTAGCTTCGTACGTGACAGTGTCCATGGAGTACAGACAACTAGGGCAGTTCAGCCAGGCCTCAGTGTTCCACATCTTTGGTTGGGCTGATTATGTCACCCTGATTGACTGCCCATGCAGCTGGGCTCATTCTCCAGCAGCTTCAGAGGCTCAGCTGGTTCCAGGTGACCCAAGTTCCCACTATAGATCACACCGTTAGGCCATCTGGCATGGTCCAACATTCAGGAGTACACAGATACTTGTCAGGCGAGGCAACCCAAGGATTTGGAGATGACTTTCCAAAGGCAAGACCTCTTTTGAGGAAGATTCATTCTTCATTACTGGAGGGAGTGGCTAAAGCTGGAGATGCATCACATGTGCGGGGCCAGAGCTAGGGTGGTCCAAAAACAAAGAGCGCCTGAGGCAAGCCAGGTAAACAAGCTGCTCCAGTCCAGAAAACACCACCCCCTTGGGTTGCCAGGCAGGCAGATTGCTAGACAATGGGATGTCATGTGACTTTAAATTGCTAAATGTATAAATAAACGCACTGCATTGGTTGAGCAGGTCCTTTGCTCCCATCAGGAGAGAGGGCTCCACCTGATCCCATCTTTTTGCATCTTGTCTTTATCTCATCACCTTCTTGCCACTCTTCATGGTCCTCACCCCAAAAAGTTTGAAAGCTGTACAGGTTGTGGCACATTACATGCTCCAGCCCACTGCCATGATGCCCTGGTTGCCCCTTCCCTGCATGACCACAGATGGAGCCAACTATGGATTGAAATCTGTACTCAGCACATCAAGACTTTATTTTCTTGTCATTCCCTACATAATGCATTGTTTTAGGTATGAAAGGTAATCTAGAGATTGTTTAAAATATATGGGAGGATATGCACAGATTTTATGCAATGATTATGCCATCTATTCAAGGGATTTGAGAGTCTGCAGATTTTGGTAGCCATGGGAGGGAGGCTTCCTGGAGCCAGTCCCTAAGGGATATTAAGGGTGACTGTCCTCAGCTACCACCTCAAAAAGGAGAAAAGAATGGAAAGAGGAGCAAATACCCAACTGCTAAATTAACTGCAAAGTCTCAAGTTACGGAGGTAAATTTCTGGACATTTATTCTGTGATGCATCTGCACATGTACAAAATGGTATAGGGAATAAGGCTCCTTTTTTTTTAAATAAAACAAAAGTCTGGAAATAATGTAAAGACCTGTCGATAGGATTGGTTAAATAAACCGGTCTGTCCTCACCAGCAGTGCCTTTGTGTCTTTAAATATGAATAAGGACAGTCTGTTCTACATACACAAATATGGGCTATTGTGTAGTTATTTTAACTTTTATGAAAGCAATGCGAAGCTTATCATACTAATATGACAGTATCTCCTGTACTTTTCCATTGACAAAATCAAATGTGTCAGCTCTACTGCCTTACTCCCTTCTGCTCAGTGTGACACCTGGTTCTTTGATTTGCTTCACTTCTTCTGCCCTCTGTGATCTTCGACTCCATGATTTCTCTTCTCACCTTGTGGTCCTATACTCACCAGAGTTTTCCTTCACACCGCCTCAGGCTTGCAGCTGAATCTGATCTTGCTGATTACACTGCTGGGACTTTTCTGCACTGCTCTCTCTTGTGGTGCCATACTGACCACCCTGGTGTGCTGGCCCCACCTTCTCCTAATGACTTCCCAGGATCCTGAGAAAGAAGTAATGCAGGTGTTGGTACTGAGTGAGTTCTGAGCCCTTGAATATCATCAGAAACATTATAGATTTCATTTTCCAGGCTGTTACTATGGCTCAGACCATCAGAGAGAGCCATGGCAGTGGTGATGGAGAGCACAGGTCTCCCTGCCTATGGTCTGCCTACCACTTCTCCTCTGGCGACTTGTTACCAAAGCCAGGTCCGGGTCTGGAGTAGGGAAAGGAGGAGGTTAGGAGGTGGGAGATGAGAGGGTTCTGATGAGGATGGTAGACTGTGCTTAGACATGAAGGACCATGAAAGTAGAGTGTTGCAGGGGCTGAAGGTCTTGAGCAGGTCATAATGAGGAGCACAGCAGGAGCAGAGGAGAAGAGGTGGTGTCTTCATTTCCTGTAAGGATGAGATCTAAAAACCCCTACCCAGAGTTCCGGTCATTGTCATTGGAACTCCCAGTGCCAAGGCCAGTCCTACACAAGTTGGATCTGTCCAGGATGCTTACATGCCTGCTTGGACTCTAGGGTGCTGACACTAAAAGGGAATGTGAGGGCCAGCAGTACTATCCTCATCTGTCCCAGCAGAATGTGATGACGGTTTTATGTTTGACGTCACAGGCAGAATTGGCTGAGGCATGTTCTGCATGGTGCTGGGAGCTTCCCAAGGGTTGGGCTCCAGTGACTGACTTGCTCTTCATCAAGCCCAAGCTGCCTGCTCTTCTCTAGCTCCCTGCCCAATCCCTTTGGACTTCCTAGGGTTTTCCAAACAAACTACTCCAACTCTCATCTTTGTCTCAGGGTCTGTTTCTGGGGAGTCCAAAGTAAAACAGGTGATCATTGTGCCAGCCATTTACCAGGACTTGGTTATGCCCTGGACATTCACAGAATCTTGGCATGAACCCTTTAGGTCTTTTGTCACCCAGCCTGAGAATGAACTATTCCCAGTCTCATTCTCTGAGGCCTGAAGAAGCTTGACCAGAGCCCCAAAGCAGGTAGGTAAGTTGGGATCAAGACCAGCAGCAATGCTCTTAACAGCAAGGACTGGAGTGGAATCTGTACTACCTCTGCTTCTCCACGTGCTCAGTAAGCACCCATGCTCAATAAGCACTCTCTTGCAATAAACCTTGAGCCCTCACCATGGCTAAGGAAACCCTTTGACTTGTATCACATATCGGAGTCACTGCAGTAGCCCTAGGATGTGGCTGCAACTGCCATCACGCTTCTTTTATAAACAAGGTCCTTGAGGGGAAAATGGCCTGCCCAAGCCACATGGCTAGCACTGGATGGAGCCTGAGCCCTTCTTCTCTACTTGAGCCCTTCTCCTCTGGAGGATGGTAGTGGACAGATCAAAAGAGGAGAGAGACAGTGAAGTCACAGCTTACCCTGCCACCAGCTGGGTAATAACATAGTGCCATCTTGGAACTTATCACCATCACACACAGGGTAAGTGGGTCTATTCCTTGGGAATTTTCTGTTAGCAGCAGCTTTATTCATCTTCTCAAAAGCACAATAAAAAAAATCAACAGAGCCTTCTGATTCCCAACCCCTGGGGGCCCAACTATATAACTTGAAAAAGACTCTTTATTGAGTCTGATCAAGCACTCATTGTTCAGTAATTAGAAGTCATTAGAAGTCCCTCCAGGCGTGGGGCTCATAAGCAACAGTTGGATAAGCTTTTTATTTGGGTCAGACCAAAACCCTCCTTGGATCCATTTTCAACAGCTGACAGCAAGTTTCAATGGGGAAAGCAGCAGGGGGCTGAGTTTTGCTTTCAGCTCCCAAATCTGAGCAAGCAAGATGCGAGGAAGCAAGCAGATGTCAAGAGTCCTCTGATCTGAGACAGGATCATGGACATCAGCGCCTGGGCTCGGGCTGAGCAATGTGTGGAGTCCCCACAGTGGTGGCTGACAAAAAAGAGAAGTGTGGTCTGATAGGTTTTTCCTGGGCACAGCAGAAAATCAAGGGCAGAAAAAGAAAAAAGAGGAAAAAGGTCTTTATTGTGGGCACAGGAGGGTGACAGTAGAGTACAAGCTCCCTGGGGGTAGACAAAGAAGCCGTGAGCTTTTATTCAGTTTGACAGGAGCTGGAGTTTGAAGGGGCGGGCAAAATGACATATTTAAAGCTGATTGGGGGAGTGTTGGTGCATCGTAAAAAGCAGGAAGTTTGGTTTGGGGCTTGGAAGAAGAACGCGGAAGTCAGCATTGAAAGGAGGCACTGTCCAGTGCCATGTTGGCACCATGCTGAGCCTGAGTGCCTCACATGGGAGGAACCCATGATAGTCAGGGTCCAACCTTGAAAACCACAATTGGAGTGGGTCAGCCAAAGACCCTCGAAGCCTGTAGAGGGTGAGCTGTAAGGAGGTTCAGCCGGATCACCAGTGATTGTTTCACCATGTCATTCCATAAATATTTATTAAAGACCTACTAAGTGCTAGCACTTGGCTAGACATGGAGATCAGATAGTGAATAAAACAATATAGGATGCTCTTAAAGATGTCACGGGTCAGCTGGGAGAAGCCAGTCCACGGTAAAGCAGAGTGCGAAGTCTGGGGTGTCAGAGAGCTGAACGTGGAGGCATATGGGGCAGGGGCCAGGCAGACCTCATCCCCAGAGCCGAGAAAGGAAGTGTCCTTATCTCAGTCATCTGAGATTCTCCAGGGATAAGCAGCACATCAGGAATATACAGATCCAGCTGTGGCCTCCAAGACCGCTCTTTCCTCTTGCCTTCAACCTCTCACATACTGGACGTTGGCACCCAAGAATAGGAAGTCCTAGGAAAAACAAGACAACTTGGGATAGTGACGAGTATCCTCTACTTCAGAAAGATGCACCTGTGATAATAAAGGGCGTCCATGTCTTGGGAAATGCAAGCTCTGCCAGAAACCAGGTCATTGCATAAATCACCATTGTGGCCCTGTCCCCAAGGTCTCCTCAAAGCACCGCTTTATGCCAGCTACCTTCTCCAAGGCAGCAATCTATCTGTCATTTTCCAAGCTGTGGCTTTCCAGCAGACCTCATAAATGTCCTTTGTGTCACCTAAATTTTCTGCCCTTGGTGAAGAACGAAATATTGTGAGCTTCTGGGGGTTTACTCTCCTGCACTTAAGCTTCCATCACCCAGAGGGGCAGGAACTTGGAACTCATATGAAAATCCAATTCTGTCCACAGCCACTGATCCAACCCTTGTTTTTGGTGGCCAGACAATGGGTGGAATTGACCTTAAAATTATAATGAATGTGATAATATGTAATAAATCTTCTCAGTGCCAAACATAGCACTATAAGCTTTCATTATTGGCCTCTCACCTTCACCAAAACCCAGGAAGGGCCTCAGTCTGTTTTACAGAGGAGAAAACTGAGGCCAACTGTGTGCACTATTGCTCAATCTTCTCTTTGAATAATGATTTGTCTGACTGCACTTGTAAACACTCATCAGTAGCTGACTCTTTAATATCTTGAGGCCCAAAAGAGCTCCAAACACCTGTTTTTCCAAACATAATACTAATACCTGACTAGTGCCTCTATGTTCCCACCCAATCCCTGGCCATTCATTCCCTATAGCAGCTATGATTTCATGGATATCAGCCAGGCACAGCACAGCCTGTCCTGTGATGGTCACACCTCTGCCAGCCTAGTTGTCTCACGTGGGAGACGCTGTTCAAGAAAGAGAAGCTGAAATGGCAGCACAGATGGACCACAAAACACTTGGTCAGAACACTGGTTAGGAGAGTGAAGAATCAGGCATATTTCTTGGTGTTAAAGTAGTTAAGTCAGTTATGATCCATCTGCTGGATGGGACCATGTATAGCTATCGAGGGGTGATGCTAAAATAAAAATGGTGTTTTGTGTGTATGTGTGTGTGTGTAAGGGAAAAGCACAAGCAAGTGTACAAAAAACAAAACAAAAATATTAAGAAAAAGTGGGGGGACTGCAAAGAAGTACCCCAAAATGCAAACTGTACTTTATTTTCAAAATACATATAGGGTTGTGGCAGTTGTTTAAAATGGGCAGCACAATGAGAATATGAGATAGCTCTTCCACTTTATAATCCAGAACTAATTATTAAGATTTAACAATGGTTTTCAGAACCTAACCTGCTGGCAAGTTAGTACATATTCTGAAAATGAGCTTGTTTTAAGGTCCCCACAGGTCCCCTGTGGAAGGGATTCAGAGTTTCAACAAATTCCTCCTGTCCCAGGAGAGGCGCCCCCCCCCACCACCACAGGGCCCAGGATGGCCTGGGAGATATTGCCAGAGCGAGCTGCTACATCCAGCATCCACAGCTGTGGCTGCCTGGGTCCCACCCACTGAGGTATGGCCTTCAAACCTGGCAGACTGACCAACTCCCACCCCCCAAATCCTCCAAGCCCCCTGAACCCACTGACCTTGTGGATCTGGAGAATGAGGTCATAGAGCTGAACATGCCTCAGCAGAGGGAGGGGGAAACCTTGGGCTAGTTTCACTGCAGGACAACATTGAGAGAGATGCATCGATAAACAACAATTACAGACGAATTTTTATCAAAGAATGACGCTCTTTGCAAACTCTATACACAGTGCATTCCCTCCAAAGACTATGACTTGGCATGATTATTACTACATTTTTACAGATCAGGAAACTGAAGCACAGAGTAGCCAAGTAATGGGTCTTAGATCACACAACTAGATAGTGGAAGAACTGGGATTTGAGCCTAGCAAGGCTAGCGGGGGAGCCTAAGCCATGAGCCACGGTGCCTTGCAGAAGAAATGACAGGGATGGGGCAGGGACACACATGGTGAGGAGCAGGTGGGTGTCTACCCTCGGGCCTCCACCCCACCCTGCTTTCTGTTGCAGCAAAACGAAGCAGCATCCCATGGAAATGGGGTTGGGACTTTTATGCTTTATTTTTCGCCCAAGCTGTCAGGCAACATGAACTAAACTAAACTAAACAACTAAACTAAACGTAAACTAAACGCTGCTGCCCTGTGCTCCCAGTACTAACCCTGTCCTCAGTCTTTGCCCTGCATTTCATGGTGTGAGGGGCACTTGCATGAATCTCTTTCCCCTTATGAGGAGGTCGCCCTGCGCCCAGATCCTCACCCTCATTAACCCCACACCCCAGGACTCTGAGGCCACCTTCAACCTCCCATCTCACGGAGAGGCCACTGGAGTCAGAGAAGTGACTTGGCTAAAGCCACACAGCCCTCAAAAGAGCCCTGGTTCCCAAATGTTCTTTCTCCCAAACAGCAGCGGCCACTTTTGACTTGGAAAATCCACGTTTATTCTTACCATTGATCACCGGATAGACACTGCTGAGCATGTAGTAGTTGAGGACGCCTCCCAGCAGCTCCACCTGGTGGAGAACAGGAGAGGTACACCGTGACCCTGCAGGTCGCAATGCCCTCCAATAAACAGCCACACAACCACCCCCGGGGGCGGAGTCCTTCTGTCCACGCTGACTTGGCAAAGTCTTGAAAAGAGCTGATTACAGACAGGCACCGATATCTTGCTACTATTTATAAATTAAAAGTAATTTGAGGTGCACATGTCTATGTCTGCAAGCGACTAGAATTGTTTTGAAGGGCCATATGCCCAATTACCTTCTTTTAGGAAGAATATCATGGGTCAGCTTGGCCTTTAACCTTATCTTTAGCATTTAATTTTTTTAAACAGTGAGATGTTTTCCTGGTTACTTGTGCAATTTTTAAAAAATTAAATGAACGAAATAGGCATCTCTACAAAAATTATGAAACACAAGTTTTAAAGCCGACTATAAACCTAACACAGGGTTCTGAGCTGTTATTCTCACAATAAACTCATAGAGAAGTTTTTTCCTTTTCTTATTTTTGTGGTTCTGGGAATTGAACCTAGGGTTTTGTGTGTGTGAGGCAAGTGCTCTCGCACTGAGCTACATCCCCAGTCCTTTAAAAAAATTTTATTTTTGAAGGAAGATCTTGCTATATAGCCCTTGGCTGGCCTTGAAGTTTTGATTCTCCTGTTTCAGCCTCCCAAGTAGATGAGAGAACAGGTGTATGCCAGCACACCTGGCTATGAAGTTCATATTAATGTCTTCATTTCACAGATAAGGAAACTGAGGTCTGCAGAATAAAAATGACTTACAGGCTGGACAGCAGGATCAGGATTTGAATCTGATATTTTCTGAGTTGATTACTGCTGTTTTTCCCATTTCATGTGGATGACTTTGTAAATGTACCTATGATTGTTTTGCTTGACAGGACATTTTTGTATGACGAGCCCAGATATGATACTAGGGTGTCATTATTCACTTCACTGCAAGGTGTCATTCTTGAGGCCCGTGGGCAATCTCCCCATCACACAGGAAGGGTGGTAGTGGTGGGTGGTGCTCTGAGGTGTCATGAATGGGAACAATGACCTTTAGTCAAAGACCGTTATCTCTTCCCAGGAGGAGCAACCGCCATGGCCCCTTTCCAGAAAACTCTTCTTCACAATTCCAGCACCACCTCCCTTCTGCCCGTTCCTTTTCCCCTTTTCTTAGGGGGCCAGCGACTTCACCACTTTGTCCTGTTGTGGGAATCACTCCCTGGTTTTGTCTCTCCGGCTTTCAATGCCTCTTGTTTTAGACCCTCTCTGCCCCAGGAACCCTCCTTTCTGATCTGAGTCCCTATGTTTTGGGTAGCTGACTGAGAATCCTGGCTCCAGGAGTATACATGAGAGCCACAGTTGGCTGTTAGCCTTACTCAACTTTCGGCCACAGTTTGTTGCTTCAGAATGGGCATCAAGCTGGGTGTGGGGGCACACAGCTGTAATGTTAGCACTCAGGGAGTTTAAGACAGATGGACTACAGGTTCAAGCCCAGCCTGAGCAGTTAGCAAGACCCTGTCTCAGAAGAAAAGAAGGGCTAGGGATCAGCTCAGTATGAAGACCCTGAGTTCAATTCAATTCCCAGTAGTCCAATAAGCAAAAAATCAAATAGGCACCTGAGAGTGAGAGCTAGCACAGGGATTTTTTTCATTTTGTATTATTTTTCTTAAGAAAATGAAACTACAAGAACCCCTGGGGTTTGCTACAGAGCCTTACTGAGGATGAAGCAAAAAAACCCATGAAGGTGTAGTGGAGAAAGATTCTGGATATATTCATTTGAGCACCTGGATCCAGCAATGCCTGAAATCCTTAGCCTTAGGTTTTTGGTTTTTTTTTTTTTTTGGTTATCTTTCAGTTATATGACCCTATGAGTATTTTCTCTGTGCTTAAGACAATTGAGTTGACTGTTTTTCCTTTCAATTAAAATAATTATGTGTAATAGGCAAGTTAGCCATATATTAATGTATGTTGGGATATAACTCTTCTTGGCACTATGCCTTGTGTACTCAAGCAGTTCTATATTTCCCTGGGGCAGAGATGAGATCTATTTTTTTCTATTTCCTATTTGGTGCCACAACCATTGCTCAGGAAATATGCTAAATTAATTAATATTTTAATCATATCATAAGTAAAACCAAGCAAAACTTACATTGAACACACCTACTTTGGATTCTTTCAGTTCCACGTGTAACCTATAAAGAATCAGAGAAGACGCGCAGAGGTGGGCATTATACCGTGCAGAGGTTAAGCACAGGGGCCCCCTCAGAAGGAGACAGCACTGACATAAGGAGGAGGGGAAGGGTAGGGTGAAATAAATGATTAACTAAAAGCTACAACACAGCACTATTGGGAAGACTGACAGAGGGGAGGCGAGGGGTATAAAAGGAGCTCACTTATAATGCAAGAACACATCTATATAATAGCAAAGTTATAGGTATTTTGTGATACAAACTGAAGGTCTCTGACCAAGTTTCTGCTCCTGAATTCAGTTGACCTGACAGTGTCTAAAGCCCAGCTGCATACCTCTGATAAGTACTGAGTCACAGTAATTGTCTACACCTTAAAGCACCCTGGAAGGACAACCATTAACTATGCTTACCCTGGAAGGGTCCCCTCCCCTTGTTCCTGGAATACTTCTATATTATGAAGAATAATTCCTTTGTTTCAACAAATCTGTTCAAGACTAGCCTGCCTGTTAATATGTGACTCAGTGCATGTAACCAATTATGTAACAGTTTTGTCACTTGCTTCGTACCTACCATTTCTAAATTCTATATAAACCAAGCTCTCTGTAAACTCAGTGTTGTTGCCTTTGAGGAATTATCCCACAACAGTCCGCTGGTGTAAAGATTAAAGGTTGCCTCCTTATCTCCTCAGTGCAAAGAGTCTTCCTTTCAGTGTGTCTTGGGAATTTTCCCACAACAAAGATAGTTAATATTGATTTCCAAAAGTCATAAATAAAGGAAAAGCAGTATTATTTAGAAATTTGGAACTTGTTTGGGGGCAGGCCAATTGGGCAATAGGATTGGGTCAATTGGAGTGATATTCCCAAATGGTAGGCCCTACAAGTGGTAGGACCATATCAAATCCTCCTCTCCATTCCCAGCTTCAGGAAAGCACCTATAGTGTCCAGGTAGGACCTAGCAGTGCACCCCAGTGTGGGCAGAAAGCTTGGCTTACTTCCCAGGGTCCAAGGTCCCTGTGATCCTGCTGGTGTTGAAGGTCAGCATGGCAGATATATTAGTGACCTGGAAAAGCCAGTGGAAGGAAAGAGATGTAAATGATATAGATGACAAAACAGAAAGAAGCTGTCTGCTCTCAACAAATGACTCAGTGAATTGAAGCAGGAAATTTGCCCAGCAGATTGTACATTCCTGAGGTATTCAGTAAATGTCTCAACTTAGCCTTGAGCATTTTTACTTGAAATTGCTACCTCTGGTAGCCGTGAAACTTTGAACAGATTACCAAGAAAAGGCATAGAGTACCTGAAGACACTAAAAAAAGATCATTAGTAGCTCTCTCAGGGCCCAGATTCAGCTCTAGTCATAATAGTAATATGATGTATTTTATTTAATAATACATGAACAATAAAACCAATTTTTATAACAACAGTGCTATCAAATTTAGATATACTCTCTGAGAGGAATGGCCCTCTTTCAGAGATTTGACTTGCTGAGTTTCAAGGGTAAAACAAAAAAGCAAAGTCCTCCATCTAGTAAGCAGGGACCTAGAGGACTCAGAATCCCTTTTCTGTTAGACTGGGTCCATCAAAAAAGGGAAAAAGACTCTCAATATTGAATGTGGAGGCAATTTTGTGCAAAGAATTGGTTATACAAATGACAGAGTTGTGAGAAACAAACAAACAATTCTGATGAAGCTACACCCTAGACTTAGGAACAGAAGGTGGGGTTGGGATACTCACAGCCACCCTGGAGGATACATAGTCTCAACAAAGTCCCTTGCTCAAGGCAAAGCAAGAGAAATAATATTCTGGTTTCTTTCCTCTCAACCTCCATTTTCCTGACCCATGGTAGACATAGCTGGAAGTCAGAGTGCAAGGAAGCCTGGGAAATGTAGTCTCCAGGGTCAGTTATAGATACAGACCAGAGAGAACACAACAAAGACCCATCCATATACCCTCCTCCTCACAATAGTCTTAATTCAGAGGGAGATACATACATTAAATAAATAAACCTGCAAATAGCTACTAACTAAATGTCTTGGTAACAAACTCCGTGAAGAAAAATAATGGGGAGGTACAACAACAAAATGGCAGGAAATAAAATAGAAGAGAGACATAATGTGTCAGTTGAGACCCAAAGGAATCAGCCAGGTGGTGAGTGGGTAGAAAAACACGCAGGGAGGGGAACAGCATTTGCAAAGGCTCTGAACCTTACCACATGCAGCCGGAAGATAGACTTCTTGACGGAGTCGGGCAGGAGCACAAAACCCTCAATCTCTATCTGAGGGGTCACAGACAGATTCCCCGGAATCAATTTCAGGAGTGGGGCAGAGACCACGCCTCCTCTGAGCTCCAAGTTCATGTTGGGGTACAGCCTGGTTATCTAGGGACAGAAGTAAAAGATTCTGTCAAGACAAGAAAATAAGTCTGCAGAGTTAGAAGTCACATAAAGCTGAGAAGACATTTTGGTTGATTTTATTCTCCTAATGCATGCTGGACATTCATCCGTGCAGACAGAGTCACCACCCTGCGGGTCATAGCTCCGTTGCATTGCACGGTACATAGCGCTTCTTCAGTCAGTCCAGCTCTACAGGGCGTGATGTTGTCCCCGGGGTTTGGCCATTACTTTGACCACTCCCTTGAGTGCCTTGGTTATTACTTTCAGAAGAGCATTCCTAGAGGTAGAGTGTCTGGGTCAAAAGACAGAGCATTAAGGATGCTCTTGGCAGGTTTTTGTTTTTGTTTTTTTTGCCAGGATCTCATTTTGTAGTTCAGACTATCCTTGAGCTCACTGTGTAGCCCAGGCTGGCTCCTGCCTCAGCCTCCTGAGTGCTGGGATTATAGGCAAGTGCCACCATGCTTGGCTTTTGGCAGGTACTGCCAAACCATCCCCCTCCCCCGAAAGGTCAGGCTCTTTTTCCCCTCGCACCCTCTCTCCAGGCAATGATGGGTGCCATTGTCTCTTCACACCCTCATCACACTTGGGTGACAGTATGTGCTAACTCCTCACAGCAGTGTTTTTAGACTAGGACGCAACCAGATCCTGCCATTGCAAAAGTGTTCAGTTTTCTTTGAGCAAAGAATTTAATTGGGAGAAGGCCGCTCCTTTGGGTGGTTGTATAAATGTAAAATCTACACCCTGCTCTAGATTGGGAGGAGTTTGGAAGGCTGAGGAGGTAAAGTGCTTTACTGAGAGGCTGGCAGAGTTGCTTCTTCACAGGTGGCTACAGTGCAGACAGGAAAAGGAAGGAGGAGCTCCTTTTTGGGGGGTGAAAGGGCTACTGGGGCCAGGGTGTGGTCAAGGGACACTTTTATGGAAATGGCTAGGGCAGTGTGGTGGGCTCTAGGGAGAGAAACGGCTTATGATGACTCCAACTGGAAGGACATGACCTGCCACTGAAGTTTAAATCTTTCTCACCATTCTATTTGCCTCCTGCCACCATCACACCTTGTGCAGCGCGTGTGAAGCGCTACCCTTGCCTGAGCTGCAGCTGCGGAAACTAAAGGTTTGGGGAGAGGACTGGTAATTTCTATGGGGTGAAATGAGGAAATGCGCATGAAGCATTTAGTCCAGGAATGTCAGAATTACCAGGCTATTTAGTGCAACATGAACGTAGAAAAGCATGAGGAACAATTCCACGTCCTTACACAGAGGACCGGCTAGACAGCCATGGTGAACATGCACCATGGCAGGTTGGGTTCCATTGGAAAAGTGAGTAAGCGCTTCATTTGTCTACATGGAAAGGTCACCCAGATACAGGAAGGGGAATGGAGTATAACATGCCTCCATTAAAAAAAGAAGTGTAAAAAATGAAGGCAAGAGGCCGCGCATTTGCTGTAGACTATTTGTATATCTATCCAGACTGGCAAGGAAGAATGCACACAGTCTTATAGTACTGTGAGACTCCAATTGGAATCTGGGTATCAGGAACTGAGGCTGTTAGGAGACTTGCCATTCTATAACCTTTTACACTGTTTGACTATTGAGCAATGGGAATTTCTCTTCCATTCAAAAAATAATTTTTCTAGCAAGCACGAGGTCATGAGCTTGATCCCTGGTACCAAAAAACAAAACAAAACAAAACATCCCCAAAAACCAAAAAATAATTTTTAAAGCACTCTTAACACATTTGGTCCCTAGTAAGCCTTCTGTATCACTGTCCGATGATATTAACTGGGGTGCCCTGTAGAAAACACATCAGCATTCTTTAGGATTCTTAGCATCAAAAAAAAAATTTTAGAAGACTGGACAACTTGCATGGCCCCATTAGACATGGCGCTCAGGCCTCTGCTACTTGGTCTTTGATGGAAGCCTGAGGCCCATGGCTCCCTGGCCTTGCTGGGGTCTCCCTGCTGGCCTTCTGTCTCTTAGTGAAGCAGAGAGGGACACACAGGTTTTGGAGAAAGCTTGGAAATCTGAGGAGCTCAGTCTGTGCCCACGGAAAGCTGACAGCGCCTTACCCGGGGGGCGAAGGCTCGGAAGGAACTGGTGGTCAGTTGGAAGGGGGATTCAGGCGGAATCTGCAACAAAGAGACAGAAAGACTTTTTAGGGATCACATGCTGGAAGAGAGTGGGCCCGGTGGGGGATGATGAGGTGGTTAATTCTCACTAGAAAAGGGTACTTTGGTGGTGAGGAGATGCCCCTGGGTTCACCCCAAACTGAGCATACAAGCCTCCTGAGGCCTGGTTGAGGTCCTGGGGTTACAGGTGACACATGCATCTCATTCAGAGGATCTTTGAGGGTGAGATATGTAAAGGCAAAGAACTGGTATAAGTTCCTGCCTGTGTCACTGTGTGACCTGGGGCCTGTCTTCCTCTCCTGAGCCTCCTCTGTAAAATCGGATTATAACAGTCCCCACCTTCAGGCAGGGCCTGGCACATGGTGCAACAGGTGGGGTGTATGACGGTGTACCAACCTAACAGACAAAAGTGTGGCAGGGCCACTCCCAGAGGAATGCAGGAAGGGCCCTCTCAGGACAAGAAAGGGCAACGTGGCACAGTTCCTAGATACGCATATGTAGTTCCAGCAGGGCGCTGTAACATAGTTATACCCGGTCAGGCTGTCACACGTTAGTGCGTTACCATTTAAGGGAAACAAAGGCACAAAAACTGTATAAAAAACAAAACTGCCATGATTAGGGCTTAGCATTTTGAGCATTTGTTCACTGAGCCTGCGCCAGCACGAATAAAGATGCTTTCTAAAAGAAAAGCCTCAGTGTCCCATCTCTCTATGCAAAAACACCGCTACAAAAGTGTGTGTGTGTGGGGGGGAGAGAGAATCTATAGGACAAAGGGGACCCCCATCCACTCGCTAGATGGTCCCTGATTAATACCAGGTGGATCACATTGTGTCATCTATTATCCTGACATCGTTCAAGAGGCCTCAATTTTCACAAAGTGCTATAAGAAGTAGCCTTTTGAACCCCAGAACTACTGAAGAAATTGGACACACACTAAAGACGGGAATATCCCAGACACAAAGTGCCATCGCAGACAGTTGTTTTAGAGCTGAATGTTAAGAAGACTTTGTCTCTGCTTCTTACTATAAGGCACTAAATCATGCACCTTTTTCGCTTTGGCTACAAGGAAGCTCCCATTTGCATGATTTTTGCAAAATCGATTAATGGACCCAGTGTCTTCATAATTGTACTTTACTTTTCACTTAGCCTTTATTTTCTTTTGTTTGTAATTTTATACATCTATTATCTAGCCTCATTCACTAAAACATTCTTCATAAACCTCCACAAATCAAGATAAAAGGATTTCTAAATGATATTTTAGCAAAACAGATCTAAACTAAGAGAAAAGTAAAACACAGACAAGCAAACTGCTTGCAATCGTCCTTATGCAGGAAAAAGAACTATGGCTTTAAGCTTGTCGGCAGCCAAAGTAATAAAGGGCAGTTGTGCCAGCTCATCTTTTACTTGGTGCTGGCTTCTTCCTGGGGTTAAGTTACTGTTCTGCAGCTGTAAATGGGAAGCAAGGAAGGGTCAGGGAGCACTATTTTGCTCCATTCTCACCATGTTATCTGTGAAGGAGAAGTTCATGTACCCAGCCTGGAAGTAAACCTGGCTGGCCGTGTTGAAGGCGTAATCAGAGATGGCGAAGTAGACCATCTGGCTGTGATCTTCCGGAAGGCTCAAGACGGGGGGAAGAAGAGTGACCGGGGAGCGGTGATCGTGGTAGAAAATTTCACCCTGGAGAGAGAAACAGGGTCCAGTTGATCTTTTTAGTCTGTTGCAGGGCTGGACCTCTGAGCTGGGGTGGCTGCTGCATCCCTGGTGGAGGGCGCTGGCAGGAGCCACAGCCTGCAGCTCTGCCCTGCCCCTTGAGAAGTTTCCTTGGGACTGGGATGGCTCTTAGTGCAAAGCCCCCAGAAGTTCATGAAGCCACAAGACAGTTTGGCCAGCTCCTCCATCCCCCAGGGCCAGCTGTGACTGACCTTTCTGCTGGGCACACAGCTGGTGGGGGAAGGAGGAGAAGGGGCAATTTTAAGGCCTGAAGGTGGTGAGATGCCTGCCCCACCTCCAGGCTTTGGGAATACCCCTCCCCTGCTGCATGGTACTCTGCCCTCGACCTAACAGAAACCGGAGGGAAGGTGAGGACAGATCCAAAGTTCTGGGACAGGTGGCCCAGGAGTGAGCCGACCCTGGCACGGCCATGCTCCAGAGCCCTCACCTTAAACATCACATCCAGCATCTGGGCTGTTACCCGAGGGGCTTCCACTAAACTGTAGTCAACATCCAGGAAGCTGTCGATCTTTGCTGTGACTGAGAAGCAGGACAGGGTCAAGATTAGGGACCAGACATGACAGTCAACTGATGGAGAAGCAGCAAGAGCTCTGGCCAACTCACGCAGAGCAGGACCCAAGCCCCAGCCCAGGCCTGGGCCACAGAACTGCATCTGCAAGAAGGGACAACATTGGTTCTCCTGTCCTCTTGGGAGATCAGCCTGGGGCCTAAGCAGTTTTCACACACACACACACAGAAGCCAGGTCTGGCAGCCTGGGCTTCATACCTTCAGCTTCTCTTGCTAAGCCAAATAAGCGGGGATGGCCAGGCAAGTCCTAGGACCAGGATACTGCACTCCAGTGCCATGGGCTGGCAGTTGTGCATGTGTCCGCACACTGCACCCACTGGACCAGTCTCGGTCAGGTGAAGGGGCTGTTAATAATGCATGTGGGCCTAGGGACCAAGGGACCACTACGCAGAAAATGTCTCAGACACTTTGTCAGGTGCTGTCCCTCCAAACTTTATGCATGCACCCTGGATGCAGGGACACCACTTGTAAATGGTTACTCTGCAGACCCATTCGTATGTATAGCAAAGGAGAAACGCACTGTGCTTCCTGAAGCCCTATGAGCAATAACAAAGGATGCAAAACCCTAAATGTCACTTAGCTGGGGTCACTGAGTGAAGACACACCCAGGATGGAATACTGCACAGCTATGAACCAGTGAGATTTGTGACCAATGCCGCTCTGGACAATTCTTTGGAAGGACCTACAGCACACCACACGTGCCCTGAAGTTTCACTCCTGGGTGTATTTCCAAAGATATGCACCACTGATACTGGAACATTCACAGCGGCACAGCTCAGGATGGTGTAAAGTGGGAACTACCCAAGTGACCTTCCACAGTAGAGTGAATGCCGGGTAGAGGGACATCTGTTCGGTGCATACCGTGCAGCAAGGAGAAGGAATGAACAGCGGACTGGCCTCATGTCATACAGATGAACGAGTTGCCTGTGAGGTCAAGTAGAGACTGAAGGGGACTCAAAGAGGCTCTGGAAGCCAAACATGTTCTGCTTTGATCTGGGAGCTGGTTCCATACACAGGTTCTGTGTGCAAAAGTTATACAAGCTGCACACTTATGATTTGAGTGCATTTCTCCATGAATGCACTTCAATAAAAGTTTTCTAAAATGACTGCACTTTGTGTGTGCTGATCTAGAAAGCTCCCCAAGATATATGAATTTAAAAGGAACTGCAGGCAAAACAAAATGTGTACCGTGTGTACTAATAGATGTGTATTCATAATAACGCATATATTCATGAGTAAACATAATACATACAAGAAGGATAGCCATATGCTTATGTAGATTTATATTTGTACATGCAAAGAAAATGTACACCTCAAACAGAGATTACCTCCTGGAAATATGGGGAGAAAAGAGATTATCGCGCTGGAGGTCCTCATACATGCCAGGAAACTGCTGTACCATTAAACTATATTCCCAGCCCCACCCCATGGATTTTCAAACTGTTACATTCTATACATCTGTCTCACTGTTTTATAAGGTAAATATATACTGCCATAAAAATTAATGGGACTAAAGTGTCCCTGGGTGGGTGGGTGGCTTACCTGGCAGCGTTTGGAGATAAGGCTGTAGGTCAGAGGCCACTGATTTCTCAACTATTTCACAAATCTGGAGGTGGGGGATGAGAAGAGAAAGGCTGAATGAGATTCTCAGCTTCCATCTGGCACTCTATAATCATGTTAGGGACATCACACCTGTCACTGACTCTCTAAGCATTTGCAAGTGTTCATCACGTGCCAGGCACCAAAGAAACAGAAATGATTTTAAAGAGGCCTCTGTGTGGTCTTTTTCAACGTCTATGCCCACACCGGGCATCTGAGCTAGGCGAGCGAAGGGACACAGGCTGGAGACAACACAGGAAGTTACTCCATTAAAAACATTTTCTTCAGGAAGCTCTGGCATCTCAGCAGTCAGAGAGCAACTGCAGGACTAAATAGTACCTAGAAACAGTCACACACACGAAGCATAGGAAACAGATGCTTCATAATGGTCACCACTGACCAGGTTAGCTGGATTCACAATGCGCCTTTTGCCCACAAGGGGACCAAATGGTCACATCCATTAGCTACTTACACACTATATATTGCCACCCACTGAGCTGTATGGCTGTATTTTTTTTTCTTTTTTGGTCCTGGGAATTAAACTCAGGACCTCAGGCAGGCACTGTGCCACTGAGCTATATCCCCAGCCCTGTATGCTTCTTGTGAGAAGGAAATATATGCTTCCAAACCTGTCTGCTGTATTTGCCATTGTGACCATTTGGATTATTTATTGTGTAAACCAATGAAATATAACTGAGAAAAGATATAACTGTATGGTGGAGGGTGGGGGCACTGGTCTAGGGCAGAATAGCAGATGGCTTCTCTGAAGAGGACACACTTTAAGGGCAATCTTAAGGGTGAGTAGGCATCAGCCAGGGTGGAGGGGAGGGTAGTGCCAGAACTGGGCAGATGAGGGCCTGTGTCTACCCTGCTCTGCAGCTTCCCCCTGGTCTGGGAGAGGAGGATGGCAGCAAGGAGCTGCCAGAGAGCAAGAAGGGGGCGGGAAGAAGCGTTCACAGAGGACTGCTAGGAGAGCCCCTCGGCCTCACTTGGGATCACTCCCTGGGTCTTTCTTCAGACAGCAGCCCATCAGAACACCCCAATGTCCCTGAACTCCTTTGGGGACTGATGGATTGGGGAGGGGGGACCTGGGGGGTTTGTCCCCAGGTGCACAGTAGGGTCTCCTGGGGGAGCAAGGGAAGGGTTTTTGGGTGGTGCCTTCACAGCAGCTTTCAGTTCAGTGGTCCCCTGCTACAGGACACAATGGCGAGGCCAAGTGCTTCCCAGCGACTTGGGGAGAGGAGAACGAGTCTGAGTATTTACCTACAGAGAACAGCTATGCTTAGGCCTCTGGCACAGAAAACATGCACCAGCCTGCGTGAGGCTTAGCAAGGTTCTGCACCAGGATGTTGGGAGGCAGCCTGGAGATAGAGACCCTGAAGACCGACAGGGGCTGACACAGGGGATTAGGAGGTGGCAAAGCTGGCTGGGGAAATAGGCCTGACCTGTTAGTTACAAGATCCTGGAAAACATGCCCAGAATGGTCTCTAAAGCCCTGCATGTGGACTTTTGTCAAGAACTGCAGTAGGTTTTCAGTAAGATGGCCAAGACCTGATGTCAACCTGAGGTACTGGATCCCAGCACCCCGTCTCAGGACCTCAAAGTAGAATTTCTTGCAGGTTTCCTTGAGATTTGGATCACATTAAAGGACATAGACTCCAAGAAGAGCTTGTTATACATCATGGCTTTCCCCATGATAACCCACCCTGCTTTCCCCAAGATGTTTTCTTATCTTGCTTTCCCCTCCTACTCTGCCAAGCTCACTCTGCAGAGCCAGTTTCACTCTTGACTTTTATTTTTTCAAATAAATTTTGCCACTGGGTTTTGCCTGTTTCATTCAGTTCTTTGTTCAAGATGTAAAGAACCTGGAATCTAACTCCAGAAGGAGAGGCAAGCAAGGCAGAATCGTGTAACATTTCATCGGTGAGCCACTGTTAGGAGGACCTACCCTATTATATTTTGGGATAGCCAAGAGATTCTGATAACAGCATCAGGGTAGGCAAGATCTCCAACTCTCCTGAGACACCTGCCCTTCCAAGGCCTTTGGCATAGAGGCTCTGCATCCCCCTTTTGAAGAAGGCTTAATGATGAGCTAGCCTCTCACAGCCAGGTGACACTGGGAAAGCTACCCCTGCCCCGCCTCCTCAGGCACATGTGGAGCATGGCACCTGTTTCAAAGGTTGAGGTCTGGATGTGGCAGGGCTGTGAGTACAAAAGGCTTGGCTCACTGACCCTAGCCAAAGCACAGGCTCAAGGAATAACACCTGCTGTTTTATAAATAAGTTTGCAGTGATATGTTGTTCATTAATTTACCAAATCAATAATTTTTTTTTGAGACAGGATCTTGCTGTTTAATTCAGACTGTGCTTGAACTCACTATGTAGCCCAGGCTGGCTTGAACTCACGGCAGCCCTTCTGCCCCAGCCTGCCAAGTGCTGGGGTCACAAGTGTGTGTCACCACGCCCAGCTACCAAGACAGTAATTGTTACAGTACTTTACTACTGTGATGATTAATTGTAATGTTTTACTAATCATTATTACTACCATCATAAAAATGGGGGTGTAAATCTGCATAACAATATGGTAACAAAATGTCTAAGGAAGAAGCTACCAGGTTTCTCAAATTCATTTAGACTTCAGAACTAGAAAAGCACACAGCTTGCTAGCTAGTGCGGGGTCTGCATGCTATTCCTTCTTACACCACGAGAGGGCGCTCAAAGTCAGACTAGAGGTTGAGGGAGGAGGGAGGGAAGGAGCGGAAAAGGGGGAACGTGTGTGTTTTTACCTTTCTTCATCTATCACTGTTTTTCTTCTCACATAGATTGGTTATAGCACAGCTCTGAGTGTGTAATATTTCAGAAGTAGGATTTGGGGATGAAAGAATGTTGGGAGAAACTGGAAATTAGCATGAGGCATTTTTGTTTTAACTAAGCCAGGTATAGCTTACATACAGTTTCTGCCGCCCCATGGAGGGCAAATGCTCACCAGCCTGCTCAGCGCCCATCTGGGTCTGACACTGTGGAGGTGACCTGCCTGGCTTCTGCAGTGGCTGAGAGAGGACTTCCTTTTAGGTTTTGGGAATGTAGGGCAGTGTGGGGCTAGGTTAGGGTCAGGGTTGGGGTCAGGGTTGGGGTCAGGGTTAGGGTCAGGGTTAGGGTCAGGGTCAGGGTTAGGGTAGCAAGGCCTATCCATGGGAGTCTCTCTCTTCCCTGTGACGCTGTTTTACCACTGGCCGAACATTTACTTATTTTCTCTCTGACTGGATTCACCTGGAGTTTGATTTGTCCTCTGTGGGCTGTGGCCTAAGTACATCCAAAGCGTCCCCATCCCCCTCTCATGGGGAGGGTTGCGAGGACCGACCTTGCCTGGCCTAGTAGGTGTCAGGCTGTATGGACCTTCTCACCTTTTTCTCCAATATGTCTCGGAACTTAGACTCGATCTGGTCGTGGAAGAAATTCAGCAGCCACCTGGGTAGGAAGCGTAGTCAGCCAGCTGACACTGCACATGGGGACAGCAGGGAGAGCCGAGCTCGTCCCAGCCCCCAGAGTCCTGCACACCCACCCGCTCTGGCTCAGAGCATGTGGCTTCCCAGCCCTCAGATATACACTGATTAAAGTCAGTGGACTGGGAGGAAGGGGCTTGATAATCCACTTTTTTTTTTCTAGTAAAAGAAGCTGAGATTCAGATGAAATAATTTGACCAGGGACTTGGGTATTTTTTTTACAAACTCTCCTTCAGCCAAAACCTTTATATTTCTCTAACAGTTAATTTTTATTTGCCTGACAAAGGTAGATTCCTAAAGTTTATTATTTATTTTCTGTGGGATGACGTAGTCATATTCCTGACTTGAGTCTGCATGTGTTCCTTCTAACAGGGTCCCAAGGAATGATCTCCGAGTGCCTGCTGAGGACCCATGCATCCCACCTGGACCCTTAGACTGATCAGAGCCAAGCTGAGGACTCAATGGGCCCAGGGTACACCAGCAGCCCGGCTGGCAGTGTCCCCATGGTAACTCACCCAAGACCCCCTGATAGGTCCACCTCTACTTCATGGATATAGCTGTTGCAGCTGGAGGTAGTGACTGTGGGCCTCCCTGAGGGCTCACTGTCCAGCAGCAGGTTGACAGTAATGGTGATGCCCTTGACCTGCAGGTCAATGGATCCTTGTAGTTTTCTAGAGAAGATCAGAAAAGATTAGAAAGTTCAATTTTTACCCCAAAATAAGTGGGACTGACTGAGCAAAAACTTGAGAGTTACCAACAAGTAAAAAAATATTTGATAACAAACAAGAGATCTAGGAAGCCTAGGGTGAGTATTTAAAGTCAGGGTTGGGCAGAGGCATTTCTAGCAAGATTCAAGCTCCTAAGTCATAAAGGAAATGGTTGATAAACTTGCAGGCATTGAAACCTAAAACTTTAGTGAACAAAAACTGCAATAGGCAAAGTACAAAAAGTGTGCCATGAGACAGCCAGAGAGCTAAATTTTTTCCTATACAAAGAACAAATAATAAGGAAAAGACTAAATCCAAAAGAAACTTTAAAAAAACACAAAGCTATGTGCAGCAAGTTCAATGGCAAATAAACATAGGAAGAACTATTAAAGGTCTTAATCATGCCAGTTTTCACATACAAGATCAAAGAAACTTCCAAAGCCTTAGTGCTCAGTGCTGGTGAAGATGTGGGGAAGCAGATACTCCAGATACCACACTGAGAGACCACACTGGTACCACTTTCCTGAAACACAGACCAGTGGTGTTTGTTCTAATTCCAACACACATCTCTTTGGACTGGCAATTTCTCTCCTAAGCCTTTATCCTGTGACTCTTTATGCCCAGATACATGTGTGAGGATAGCTCACTAAAGCATCATGGCTAATATGAAAAACATGAAAATTCAAACTAAAAGTCTTCTAGTAGTGGCAGGTTGTGGACATCTCTGCTCTGCAGCCTTTAAAAAACAACAGGGCAGAATGTGGTGTATTCATACAAGAAGATCAAATTCATCCATCCATCCACAGAAACAAAACCTGCCTCTGTTTACAGTGTGCTAATGCTAAAGTGGGTGAACCTCGGAAACACGCTAAGTGAGGGAAGACAGTGTGTGACTCATGTGACATATCCGGAGTAGGCAGATCACGGAGAGAGAATGCAGGTTAGAAGTTTCCTGGGGCCGAGGGCTGGGAAGTGGGAACCGTCTAGTGGGTGTGGAGCTTTTTCCTGGGGTGAGGAAATGTTTTTGCACTAGACACAGGTGCTGGTTGCACAGCATTGTGAATGGGTTGAATTGTACCTTTTTAAATGACCCGTATCATGTCAGGTGAATTGCATCTCAATAAAAATGCATCTAAGAAAGTAAAATAAAAAAGAATGAGGCAGATCTTCAGATGCTCATATAAAAAGATCATTAAAATAGTTCAGCGACAAAGCCAGTGCAGAAGAGTGTGGCCCAAGTCTTTCATGGAAATAGAATGAACAGGCACAGAGGTGACATCCTACTGAGCTTTTCCAAATAGCACTGTCAGCAAGTATAGAATGTGAGCCGCACGGGTCATTTAAAACTCTTCCAGGAGCCGATTAGAAAGACAAAAAGAAAAAAGGTAAAACTAGTTTGAGTAATATCATTTCAGCATGTTAGCAATGAGATTTGTGTTCTGTTCTGTAATACATCTTCAAATCTGGTGTTTCCCACTTACAGCGGATCTCAGTTTGCATCGGGTGCTTTTCAATACCTGCGGCTGGCGGCTACCATGCTGGGCCACGTGACCCACAACATAAAACACACGGCGCGGTCTCCCGGCTGAGATGGGCTGGCCCCTCTGCTGTGGGCTGAATTGTGTCCTCCCCAAATCCACATGCTGAAACCCTCAACCCCAGGACCTAGCCTGGACTGTATCTGGAGGCAGCCCCTTTAAACAGGCGATGATGTTAGAAGAGTTCATCCGCTTGGGCCTGAACCCAATCTGTCTGGAGTCCTCATAAGAGGAGCTTAGGACACAGGAAGAAACAGGCTTTCAAGAGCACAGGAGACTGTGTGGGGATGCAGTCCACTGCCAGCCAAGGAGAGACCTCGGAAGAAACAGGCCTGCTGACACCTTGATCAGGGACTTGCAGCTCCAGAACTGGGAGAATCATACTTTTCTGTTCCAGCCCCAGGAATAGTGTCAGCCACAGCCAGCTATTATTCCCTGCAAGTTCTGGAGGGCCAAGAACTGTCTGTGTGCTGGAGGGTCAGGCCCCGAGCTTCCCAGACTGGTGGTCGAGGAAAAAGGGGTCCACAGGGCTGAGGCTGGGGCGTCTCATGCCGCCTCCCAGCATCCACGGGGTCTCGAAGCTCCAGCTGCTCACCAGCTGCCCTCCTTTCCTTCTTGTACCCTTCTCCCTCCCCTCAGGCCACTTCCCAAGTGAAGTTCATGCTTGGGGTCCTCTTCTGCAGGAGGCCACACTGCCCCATAGGAGATGAGGAAGGGGGCTCAGACTCTAAGAGACCCCAGAGGGATGGATGAGGGCCAAGGTGTGGGCCTGAGAGCCTGGGAGCAGAGCCAACTTACATGAATTTGTACAGTTTCACCTTCCACCTGCCCTGCACGTGGACGGAGGAGTCGGTGATGGAGAGACTGAGGCCATGGCTGGGCAGTGGCTTCAGGGCAGAGCTGTGCAGTTGGAAGCTGCGGAGGTTGAGGCTGGGAGGAGAGACAGACGGACAGCAGGGTCAGGCCAGGGCTTGGACCTCAGCAGGGACCTCACTGTTGGCTTTGTACTCTCCCCCTGCAAGGGGGACTATGCCAGCAGGAAGAGGCAAACCCCACACCCCCGTTAGCAGGCATGGGCCACAGGACTGTGCCTCTGATGTCACTTAGACCTGGCCCAGGGGTCACTGCTGTTCTTTCCTTTTCACAGAGGGGAAACAGAACTAGAGGAAGGGACACAATTGCTCACAGCCACACAGGCAAGATGAGACCCCAGGAGCCCTGAGTCCTGGCTGGCATGATGAGTGTGGAGGTAGCAGGCTCCTGCAGTTCCTTCCTGAAGCCTCAGCATCCCAGGAGGGATGTTAGATTCAGGGAGGACTGAGGCAGTGTCGGAGACACAGGAAGGGTGAACAAGAGGGGCCACCCATGGGAAAGGAAGGTCCAATTGCACTGTGTTTACCTGGCACATAACAGGTGCTCAATTAGACATTTGCTGACAAATTGAGTAAAAGCGGAAGACATGAATGAAGCAAGCAGTGAGCAGGAAGGGCGTAACAAGCTATGGGTCTGTGTGCCCTCCCTGCACTGCCCACCCTTCAACAAGGAATTCACGGATTTTTACAGAGCATGAGCTGCTCTATCAAGTGATCCCTTAAGAACTCAGCTCAAATGCCACCTCCTCCAGGAGGCCTGTGCTGGCTCCCCCATCTACAGACTTTAGCACTAACCCATGGGCTACTATATTTCAAGTTTAAGGTCTCTCTCTCCCCTTCCAGGTTACATGTGGTGGCCAGGCTGAATCTGTATTACTCCTCAAGGAGGGGTAGATAAGGAAACTGAGAGTCAGGACACACTACCAGCAGTGTCTGCATTATCCCCGAAGGTGGGAACTGAGCACCTTCTGCCAAGGGAACCCACTCTGGGTTCCTGTCTGCCCTGCGAGGTAACTCCCACCTTGACTTTGGGCTCTAAGGGATGTGCTTTCAAAGTCTACCCAGGATCTTCCCACCCGAATTTCTTTTTGAACTCCTTGGGGAACCTCCCTACAGTTTGCCCCAAAGAGTCCACTGAGCTTATCCTGGGGCTTTATCACCCTCTGGCTTCAGCCCCACCCCAGCCACCCCATGTCCCCCGAAAAGGCAGAGTGCTACCTGTGGAACTCGTAGTTTCCTTTGCCGACGTGTCTTATCCTGAAGTTCCCCTCCAAGTCAGGCAGCGTGATCTCCTGCAGCTTTCTCTGCAGAGCCAACAGCCCCTCCTGGGCCGCTGTGGACAGGGAGAAGCTGGGAGTCAGTTTGGTCTGCCTGGCTCCCTCCCCTGCTCTAACACTTTCCTGGCTCCCAGCTGCCCTAGGGAGGGAGGACAACTTCCTCACAAGCATTAATTACAGTTGCAGTTATTGAGCTCTTCTGGGTGCCAGGTGGCATGAGGAACCATCGGGGCCATCCCTGCATTCCGTATGGTTTTATGTTTGTGCCCAGTTTACACACGAAGAAAGACTCGGGCTACCTTTGCCAACACCTCTACGGGAAGGAGCGCTGTGCGCTTGGATGTGTGGCCTTTTTTCCCACCCTCCCCGGCATCTGGCCCACCCAGAAGAAGTGGAAACATCTCAGGGCCAGAATCCTGGCTTTGACGTCTTTCTAGCTGAGTGACTTTAAACCAGGCTCCAGACTTTACTTTCTCTACCTGTCAAAAAGCACTTTCCTCTTTGGGGCAGCTGGAGGGGCCAAGGGCATCACAACTGCCAAGCAAAATGGCACCCAACAATAACGCAGCGGGGCTTGTATTATTACAGATACATAGAGACCGCAAAGCCCAGCTTTAGAAGACTGGTTACATAAACATGGTGCTACACGCGCGCAGTGCAAAGTGACAAAAGCCAGAGCCTCCCGCTTTAGGATTTCAGTACAGATGGCAGTTAGTGGGACCTACTGTTTGTTCTGAGGTACGAGGGACCCAGGGCTGTGCCTCCAGCTGGGCCGAGCGCACAGGTGGCCGAGGTCCCCCTTCCATCTCTTGCTACTTGTTATCTTCAGTCCAGCAAAGGTGCGTGCCGGCGATCCCTGCCTGGTGTGCCACCCAGCCCCTGGCCAACTGCTACCCTCTTGTCCACCTTACCTCCTCCTGGGAGCCTTTCCTGACTTCTCGTTTGTCGCTGACCACTCTGGGTTCCTAACAACCCTACCTGGCCAAGGGAATGTTACTCCCCTCATCTAACAGCTAATGCAGTGGAGGCTCCACCAGTTTGGCACGTTTGGGGTGTGTGGGTACCCTGGCTCCCTCATCCCTAGGACGGGACAGTGCTGAGGTTTTGTTTCAGCATCCTTTAAAATGATCATTCTACTTTTACTCATTCTTTTAAGTTGGGGAATAACGTACAATAAATCTAGTTGTAAAGGTTTGCTGAGTAACTGAAGAGTTGCCACATGTCCATGAGACCCCTCCCCAGGCCCCTGCAGTGCACTCTGTCTGCCCCGTGAGGTAACTCCCACCTTGACTTTGGGCTCTAAGGGATGTGCTTTCAAAGTCTACCCAGAATCTTCCCAATGGAAACACTCTGGTCCCCTGGGAGGCAGCCTGATCGTGCCCAGCCCCCGCTCCAGTTCTCGGCCCTTTCCCTCAAGCCTTCCCCGGAATCATCGCCCTCATCATCTACTGAGATCACCCACATCTTTGTCTCCGTCTGCTGGTGGGAACCCAGCTAACACAAGTGTAATGTGCCTGAGTCACCGAGCGGGGTGTGACCAGGCCAGGCCCGCAGCCGCAGCTGATTGACCCAGAAGGCTGTCCTGTGGGAGTGGGAGTCCACCCCTGTCCCCACTGTGCCCCGATGGGCTGATGCCAACAGTGTGGCTTCTTACCATATTCGAGGCCCTTGTCAGTGATCCTGGCAACCAGGCCTGGGTTGGCTCCCAGAACCGCTGGGACAGATGCCAGCAGCAGAAGGGACAACAGGGGCCCAGGCAAGGCTCCCATCCTGGACTCCTGGTGGATGGCAGGACTGTCACACGTGGGCTGGACTGGCTCCTTTAAGTAGTTGAGGGTGATGGCTGGGGGTGGCTCCTGAGGTGGGGGTGGGCCCCTAGAGCGGGAAAGGGAGGCACAGGAACTGGAACCTGCTTGCGACATTGTGACATTGTTGCGGTTGGCACAGGTCACAGTTGGAAGCCTGTTATTGCTGCTCAAAGGGTGGGGGGCGGGCACACAGGTCCCAAGGGACAATCCTTGCTTCCCCAACCACAGAAGTCTCCATTCGTAGAGGCTCTGCCTCCTGTCATCCAGGTTTTAAAAGCTGGGCTTGGAAGTGTCACAGGCAGGGAAACCGAGGTTTCCAGAGGCCACAGTGCTCACTAGGGCTCACAAATCCAGCAAGAAGCAGGAGCAGATCTGCTGCCATCGGACTTTTCCTTCTTCGTACTTGGCTGTCGGTCTCTGTTGACTTAGGAGAAACCTGTGTTCCTCCTGTGGGAAAGTTTCTGCAAGGCAACTTGGCAACTCTTTAAACTTTAATTCCCTGAACAAGGAAACAAAACAAACAACCAAGCCAAACAGCCAACCATAAAGCTGACACACAGAAAATTCTCTTTAAACAGCTGCACATCCTGTGACCCAGCAGCTCTTCTGCACCTTGTCCCTCTGCGCATCGTTAAATCAGTGTGCAAATATGTTACCACACCAAGGGGCCCCTGTGCTGTGTGACACAGGCAGGTGGACCATCCCAACCTGGAGTGTCCCAGAAAGGGGCACTGTGACATGAAGTATGACCAGCCATTGAAAGGAGGCTGCAGGGTTAGCGCATCTCTCCACGAGGGAGGGAGGTCATGAGCTCTCGGCTCCAATGGTCCAGATGGTAAGGGTCTAGGTCTTTGATTAAAAGTCAGTTAGAGAAATACTTAACAAAGCTGTCATCGGGTAGTTCCTTTAGCAATGGCTCACCAATTAAATGGATTTCGGGTCCTTCTTGTCTTGAACAAAGAATTGAATCATCAAGCCAAAAACTGTGTCAAAAGTTTATTTGAGAAGTGAGAGGTGAAGGAATAAGAGAAAAACTGGCTCTGCAGGCAAACTTGGGCCAAACACAACACAGAGTAAAAGAATAAAAGTACCCCCTGGTCTGGGGGACACAAGGTGGGCCACCGTGAGGAGTAGGTTCATCACGGCATCTCATCTCGTTTATGACATCCACGTCTCACGGGAGCCCATGAGAGGTTCCACATATGCGAGACCTGGGAATTATTTGGCGCTGTCCTAGGATCTAGTAATTAGCAGGTCCCACTTAGCCCCCCAGCCAGCTCTGCCATGCCCTGCCTCCTACCTCAAGGCATATGAAGGCTGGTGTCTGGGTGGGGGGATGGTTTATGGGTTAGGGTTAGGGTTAGGGTTTTACAAAGCCTTTTTATAGTTGGGTGTGGTAGCACACACTTGTAAATCTTAGGATTTGAGGAACACGGATTGCAAGCTGAAGGCAGCCTGGACTACATAGCAAGACCCTGTCTCAAACAACAACAGCAATGAAAAAAACCTTTTCTCTTGTTGGTATTTAAAATATTTGTTTTCTTGGGTGGTGGTTCTGGGCATGTATTATATGCAAAATGACTAAACACATTAACATTTGTTTTGTGCTTGATTTGGGGAGTTTTGTCCCAGCATGCCCTCTGACTGTGAGCTTCGTTCTGTCCTCCCCTCCAGGGAATATTTCCTGATCACCCCTGTATACCCCTAGGTTAGAGAAAGGTCCCCTCTCAGTCCCACAATCCCTTGCACTTTCTCCAGCTGTGGCACTGACCACTTCTGCTTTTTGGTAATTGTGGTCATTTAGAAACTCGCCCACAACTTCTCTCGCGCTTGGAATTGCAGAGCATTCCTGCTGCTGCTGAGGATGGCAGAGTAGCAGGCTGACTTCAGGGTGGTGCAGAGAGAGCACCCAGAGGTGCTGGGGTTCAGATCAAAACTTCCCCCATTCAGCACAGATTGTCCCACAGGCTGGTTCTTCTGCTTCTCCTGTTCCTGGGGCTGAGGTCTGGGGGGTCTCTGTCTGCCCCTGCCCTCCCAGCTTAGTCTCTCTTAGATGGCAGATTGAGACCCCTGCACTCTGGGGCCATGCAGAATTAGCAGGAACTAGAGGGAAACCGATACTTACTGAGCATCTACTACATGCCTGGCAGTGTGCTGGTAAAGCCGCAGGTGTCTTCCCTGCTGCCACTCTCTGAGGTCAGAGCCTACTCTCATCTTTGGCTGAAGAAGTGGGGGCTTTGAGGGGTGAAGTGATGTAGGCTACAGTCCCCCAGCAAGGCTGAGCCCAGTGGCGGTGGGGTGCTGCCCTACCACCCAGGCGAGGCCTTTCTGGGGAGGGGGCATGCTGGGGGGGAACCCATCAGTGAGGAGGGGCTGGCTTGGGAAGAGCCGCCCCAGGCTGAGCAGACAGCAAGGGTAGAGGGCTGGAGCCAAAGGGCCTCCCAGAAGTCCCCCAGGATGCCTGAAGGCGCTGCTGCCTGCCTTCCTGTCTCCTCTCTGGGCTTTAGCTGTCCCTTTAGCAAGAGGGTAGAGCAGGTGATTCCCCTGGACCTTCCAGTTTAAAGAGCAGGAGAGGACAGTCTGGAGGGTGGGGAGCTTGTGGGGATGTGAATATCACCCCAGCAGGGGCATTTTCTGCTGTGGGACTCTCCCACAGCAGTGATCTTTGGACTGTGGCGCTGCCCAGGCAGGGTGCCATGTGGGCCCAGGCCAGGCCTCCACCCTGGTGTTGGCTGCCCCTGGGTAAAGTTTCTGCTGACAATTCAGCACCTGGCAGAGGCCTCAGGGAGCAGCACACAGCCCAGTTCTGGTCCTTTTTTTTTTTTTTTTTCTGCCAGGCTGCCCATTCCTGTCTGCAAAAGCCACAGCTGTGGCACTCGGTCCCACTGCCAGGACAAAGGACTCTGCTAACAAGGACAGTGCTTATTGTATCCCCACTGTAAATGCCTTGGCTGAGAAGCCTAGAGTGTGGCATCCACTGTGCCCAGAAGACTGAGCTGCATGGAGCAAATAATTGCTGAGGGAATAAATGAACTTTGTGTTTCACTGCATGGACTCTGGGTCTGACGGCCTACATTAGAATCCTACACGACCCCTGGGTGACTCAGTTTCCTCATCTGTTGCGCTCAGCCAGAAGGCAGCAGGACAACAGGTCTGAGGTTAGGGCATCTTTCCCTGCTCCCTTCCGGCAGTGGCTTCCCAATAACCCCTTGCCTGCAGCTCCTGTCTCCCCTGGGTTTGGGCCAGGAGACCCTGGAGATGGAACAAAAATAAACAGCAAGCTATGTGGGGCCAGAAGCCATAGGGGCTGCAGAGGAAGACCTGGTGAGGCAGGTGGCCTCCTGCTGGTTCTGGGTCACATGGACATTTTGCTTGTAAGGGAGGGAAGGACAATCTAGGAGCGGGAACAGCATTGCTGAAACATAAACACAGAGCCATTAAAAGTGAAGGGCCAGTGCTAGGAGGCTGAGTCTTGTCATGGCTCTGCTGATGGGCTTTGGTAAAGAGGAAACTCTGCTCCTCACTTGGCCCCCAGTGCAGGCCAGTGCAGGGGACAAGGCCAGTGGTTAGGATCCTGTTATGTGTGGACAAACAACTCAGTGACCTAATTTAAATGTGAATTCTGACTCATCAGATTCCTTTGGGTGTGGAGACAGCGTCCGGAACCCGCCTGATGCTGCTCTGAGAGAATTAACATCCGTGTTCTCGCTGAGCACCCCCAGGTTCAGGGCAGCTTTCCATGACAGCGCCCACACTCCTGAGAAATCAATGATGCTACAAAGACCTGCAGCCCTAGGTCTCTGCAGGGTGTGTGGGCTTTGATATCTGCAGCAATGCCTTTAGCAGCCCCATCACCTGCAGATCCAGAGGCGCACACACACACACACACACACACACACACACACACACACGAGTGCACACAGAAAACCTCCAAGTGTGTAGATCTACAAATAAAAACAATGACATCAATGGCAATGTGGTGTGATTTGGAGGTGGCATGCCTTCTCCCTGGGGTGCTAGGAACCCCCTGGAGCAGGGCCAGTTGCACAGCCACAGCTGCTCCCACCAGGAAGGATCTAAGGACCTCAAGGACCCAGTGCTCCCTCCAACCCTCTGTGCCCTGGCAACTGGCAGCATCTACTGCCTTGATGGCTTTGGATCCCTGAAGGAGCTTCTGGTAGGATGGAAATTTCCCACCAAGGAAGGATGCATCAGCGTTTGCCAGAGGTCACTTCACTGATTTCTTTTCCTGAATTCCAGAGAGCCACAGACTTCACAACAGGGGACACTGAGCCTACAGAGGGAGAAGGACACCCCTGTTTCACTGTGTGCTCATCACCCCCTAGTGAGACCAAGCTGACACCTGGCCAGCCAGGGCTCTAATGCCTGACCGGCCCCTTCCTGGCAGGCAGCCTGGGTCATTTCTGGGAATTCCCTACTACGGCTTTGGAATCAATTCCTGGGTCATTTTAAAAATAAAAACTGATTGGGCACCTACTCTCAGGCTTGGGAGCAGCGAAGGGACCGGCCCTACACAGCCGTGGGCGTGTGAGAGAAGAGCTGCAGTGCATTAGAGCTACGTGGGATTGTCCCTGTCACATTCTGCTCTGCAGAGTTCACATGAACACGGTTCCCAGGACAGCTTGAGGTGTAGGTGCTAGTATGACACCCACTTCACACACAGCCAAGGGCAGTGAGGACCAGGAAATCCAATGAGCTGTCAAGGTCACAAAGCTGTAAACAGCAGCCTTGATTTCAAACCTCATGTCTTACACCTAATACTTAATAAATCCACATTTCCAAATGGAACCCCAAGAGGGCATTGCTTAACCCAGCAAGGAAGCTGCTGAACAGTCTGGAGTTCTTTTTTCCTTTTAAATTTTTCCATGAATTGGTTTTGGTTTTTTAGTAGTTCTGGCTGAACTTATACTCACTAAGTTGCCCAGGCCAGCCTCAAATTCAAGATCCTCCTGTCTCAGCCTCCTCAGTGCTGAGATAACAGGGTACACCACCATGCCCAGCTGTTCATAACATCATCAGTAAATACTTTACACGTCATGACTTTCACCCACTTGAAGCATGTAGCCCAGCGGCTTTCATACATGTATAGAGTTGAACAATCAATTTCCCAATCTAACTTTAGAACATTTTCAACACTCAGAGGAAAAGCGTGTGCATGTTAGCAGTCCTTAGAAGGAGAAAGTGCTCAACAGTGGGTTTGCAGTCAGGACAGCAGGTCACCTGGAGAGCGTTAGGAACTGTGTGCTGCTGTCTGCCTCACCGTTAGAGAGAGCTCTGGGCCAGCAGCGTCAGATCCCAGAATACGGTGCATTCGTTAGCTTTCTAGAGAGCAGACAGGAGCTGCGAGAATGCTTAGGAAAGCCAGCCTCACTGGCCCTGGCTCCCTAGCCTCTGGAGCACAGGACCAAGTGCACCTTCTTGGTGGATAGCAGGGATTTTTGTTTCCTGAGCCTGGTGTGCCTTTTTACAGCGCATGGCCTGAGCAAACCCAGTAATCCTCCCTTCCACATCCCGAGTTTCTGAAACGTCACAGTTTTGCCATTTGCGAGTGGAGGGAACATGGGCTCTGATGGCAGAAGGGCTCGGGCCAGCGGTGTGAATGGGAAAAACGACTCGGTCTAATCCGGGGCTCAGCCTCTGAAGTTCCTCATATGACAACCCCATCTCCACCGGGGTGGGAAATGGCCCAAAGACAGCATGCGAGTGTACCATGAGCCCAGCAGTTTGGGTTGGAGATCTGCTTCAACCCAGGGCTTGGAGAACATGGAGAAGCGTCCTGCATCCCAGGATGGCCACGGTCACCTAGCCTGGTGTTCTGCCCCAGATCCAAAGGTGAAGAGGAAACCCTCAGCCTGGAGCCGGGTGGGGCATAAAGGCTGTGCAGGAGACCTGCTCGACAGCGACACCGTGTGGCACTGTTGGGAGCAACAGTCTCAGTACCGGCTCCCTCCACAGGGAGCAAGAGGCTGTGCAAAATCATCTTCAACAGCGACACCCTGTGGCGGTAAGCAGAACAACAGCCCAGAGGGCTGCTGTCTTTCCACTTCCGCCCTGCACCTGGACGGCCTCAGGAGCTTTAACCCAGAGAACCCCACGGAACTTGCACGTCTCCGTAGGGGACGCAAGTGCTTACTCGCAGAAATAAAAAGAAGTGACTAGTTGTACTGTGCATTGGCACAGAGGCCAGGTTGGTTACAGCCAAGGAAGGACTAGATATAAGAAAAAAATAGACACACAGAATCCACAGGGAAAAAGTTTTTGTTTTGTTTTGTTATGTTTTGTAAAAAGAAGCCCAAAGAAAAATACCATGATCACAAGTGAAATGCAATTCCTGGGGAACATGTGGAATCTATCTTTGAAAGCAACACAGCATCCCTGAAATGTACACCAGGACCTTTTCCAGTGGACAAACTCTCTCTGTTCAGATCATTTCCAGATCTGAATTCAGAGAGGTTTGCAAGGGCTATCAAGGATTCCTGGAGAAACAGAGCCTGTGGAACAGGTGCCAAGGTCCCCACCCCAGGTGCAGCCCTGGTGAGCTCAGTCACGGTAAACGTTTGCTCCAAGCAGCAGGAAATTCTGGTGAGAGATAGAATAGGGGCATCAGCTGTAGGCACACCCTTGCTGGGGGAGGGATTTGGCTTTTCTTCTTTCAGAACTGAGCATTGATCCCAGGGCTTTCACCCCAAACTACCTCTCCAGCCCTTTTTATTTTTTATTTTGAGATGGGCTCTTGCTAAGTCGATAAGTTGCCTAGACTGGAGTGAAAGACCCCAGCGTGATCATGTTTTCACATAGGAAACCGTGGGAGCCTGCCTGTCGGGAGGAGAGAGCAGGGTGGGGCCTTCTGGCTGTGAGAAACTGGTGCGTCCACACGTCAGTGGCCGCTGATCCCAGGCATCTGTCAGCAGCTTCTTCTTTTTTCCTTTTTCTTGGGCAGCTGTTTCCGCTTCTGATGTGATGTGCAGCCCCCACCCCCCAGCTGTGGCATAGGCTTCATCTGTCATCCTGCCTCACAACAGCTCCGGGGAGCCCCTGCTCCAATCAAGGCTGCAAAGCACTTCCCTTGGCCCCTCTGTGCCTTTCTCTCAGAAGCTTCAGAAGCGGGGAAATGGAACTGTGCTGTGGGTCCAAGCTGAGCTTGGTGAAAGGGGGCAGCATGGCGGCTGCTTGCTCTGCTTTCTCTGCTCTTTTTCTCCAGTTCCCTCAGCAAAGTGGTGTAAAGAATTGGGAACTGACTGACTGGTGTTGGGAGTCAAGGAGAGGGAGGTACTGGGTGATGGGGGGTTTGCTGGAGAGGCACAAGTTGTTGGGCAACCTGAGGACTGAGGTAAAGGACATGGCACTGGGTGATGGCTTTTCTGTGGGGGTAAAGGCTTTGTGGAATGTGCTGGGTTGAAGGGTCAGTGACTGAAGAGGCTTAGAGAGACTCAAGAAGTGGGAAGTGGCACGAAGATGACACCAAGGCGGGGCCTGGGGAGCTGATGAATGACTGTAGAAATACAGACAAAGGGGAAGAGACCAAGCTTGGGGCGGAGGGGCCAGGAGAGCCCCAGGGGAGAAGTGGAGAATGGGGCAGAAGAGCTACAGAAACTTCCAGAAGAAGGCAGCCCATCGAGGGACATTAGTGTCAGATGCTGTGGAGGGCAGGCTGGACAGAGCCAGAGTGGCTTCTGCTCCGTGTGTAAATCTGCACAACACTGACCCTGTTCATGCCGCGGTGCCCAGCACAATGGTGGACATAAGGAAGGTGTGAAACATGTATGTGTCAGGTCATCAGAGAGGTGCTTTGGTCCCTCAGCAGGTTCATGCTTGCTAAGCGGTGCATGGGAGGAACACATGATGGTTAAATGCAGGGGAGCCCAGCCTGGAGGCTTTTCTGAGCCCTCACTGTTCCTCTGTTTACTGATAGCCTTGCAGTCTGGGGTTGTTATGAGGGGAGAAGGTGCCCAGTGCAGAGCTGGCACAGAGGAAGCGCTGCCAGATAGGTAATCACTGTATGGGACATTCGGTGACAGGGAGTCTGGGGACTCACCTCGTAAGAGCGAAACACCAGGTTGCTGAGCTTGACCCCATTGGTGACTGGGAGAGGAAAACCCTTCTGCAGTCTCTCTGCATTGGGGACAAACAATGAGAAGGGGAGGGGTGGCAGAGAGCCTGGGTGGGCACCTCCAGAAGGTGCTGACCCCCAGATAGGACTGGCTGGTGCACGCATGCTTGAGAAGAAGGTGGCCTTGGAGTCTACACCCCCACCCTATGTTCCCCATTGTCCTCAAGTCCACTTCCAGGCTGCATGTGGGCCTCCTCCCCACGACCGTGGCTCCATTGGCCATGCTGTAGGCAGAGGGTCCGCACTTGTGCACAAAGCCTCTTCATGTAGAGGATGAAGCCAGAGGTGGCAGTGGCCAGGGGCCAGGCCCTCCTTGTCCCCACACTGTGATGTGGAACTCTGGAGAATTCTCAGTCCTGTCTCCCAAGTCATTATGGAGCCACATGTGCCGAGGCAGGAGGCTAGTTCACAGTCTGCATAATAGTTGGCTGGCTTATTTTATAATTTCTAAGTGCCCAAGTTATGCATCTGTATGTCCACCCCTCTGTTGCTTCCCTGTCACTGTGCTCACAGGTTGGGGGTGGGCCTGCTTGAGGCTCCACCAGCATGGTGACTGAGCACTCAGTGAAAGTACCTACCTCTGACTTTCTCCCAGAGTTGGAAAAAGACTTCAGAGTTGGGATCAGACCCCAGCTTCACCTGCCGCCTGCCTTGTGACCTAAAGTAAGTCACTTAACCATTCCGATATTTCATTTCCTCCCATGAACACTAGAGATGCTCACGATCCCTCATCTGGTGGGACTGCTGTAAGGACTGCCTGAAATAATGGATGGATGCTGCCCAGGTGAGTTCCATTTCTGTCCCATCCCCTTTCTAGGTCAGACACCATCTAAGGTTCAACTGAGGCAGGAACTCGGTCCCCTGACCCCACTGCTGAAAATCACACAATTCCCAGAGCTCCTCACCATTGACCTTGGGCACCACCACCAAGGGCACGATGAAGTTCATGGCATCCTGCAGCAGGTCCACCTGGAAAACAGGAAGGGGACAGAATCATCAGGGCACAGTGGGACCAGCTCCCATGATACCCTTCCTGCTGCGCTCACCCTGGGCAACTTCCCAGGTGAGAGAACAGCTGAGGTGGACCTGGTGGTGATGGACACTTGGCAGCCTGGCCAAGGCCATCAGGTGATCTCTGCTGCTCTCAAGGTTCCCCAGGCAGGCGCAGCCTAAGTGAAGAGTCCCCCTCTACAGTGATGCTGGGAAGGTCACTGCAAAATGTTTAAATCGGGAAACCTTTGTTTAAACAGCCCACCTCAGTACTGCAGTGGAGGCGGGTGAATCAGCCTGTCTTACAGCAGTCTGAGCACATTCATCAAAGGCCTTAAAATGGGTGCCATTTGGGCCCTGGAACATGGCTCTGAATGTTTGTCTTATGGACATTATGTGGAGTGCAGGCAGATTGAGACCTTTAAAGGATACTTGTCCATGCTATTGTTCTAATCTGAACAATGAACTAAGAGTAAACTACATGATCAACAATAGGGAGTCATTGCGGGGGTGGGGGGGACAGTGGAACTTTGATACCAGGAGATAATAAGCAGTTGTTAAGAATGATAGTGTAAACTGGGGACCATGGTACACACCTGTAATCCTAGCACTTGGGAAACTGAGGCAGGAGGATTGCCTTAAATTCAAGGCCACCCCGGACTATATAAGTGAGTTCAAGGCCAGCTCGTATTACATAGTGAGACCTTGTCTCTCCCTCAAAAAAAATTGAGCCTGTAAAAATATAGAGATACACTTGATATATGTTTGAATGAGGAAAAGGGGGCTGTTGAAATCACCTAATTCCATTTTTCAAAATTAAATGGGCATAGCAAAAGGTCAGGAAGGGTATATTCCAAAGTATGAACTAAGCGGTAAAAATATGAAAGGATTTTATTTTGTTTGGCAAATCTATAGGTCCTTTGTGCTCTATGGTATATACACTTTGCTTTGGCAATAATAGTTTTTTTTTTTTTCAAAAATAATGTGGAACCATGAGGATGATTGCCCATAGCGGTGACATTTACAACTTGTAAATATGTATGTTCTGTTTCTAGAACAATTGAGTTTCCTTCCCCGGGCTATCATCACTCCCTGGTTCACCGCTGTGGCCCTCCTGAATCCTGCCAGGTGCATATACTTATTTTCTGCAGGAGCAGAAGTGCATTACTGACTTAGCCAAGGCCCTGAGGAAACTCATGACAATACTGTGAGGTGACTTCCAGCCTTCTGTGTGCTGTGGTGTCCCCAGATGGAGGGGTGGGCTAGATTCTTATCTGACTCGGAGGAGACACAGGACAGCCTGACGCTAGTTTGGTGAGTTCAAGGCACTCACTTGGGAGGAACTTAGGGGCGGGCACCTCAGGAATCTAGGGAGATGCTCTCCAGGGCAGCAGACGGTGGGGTTCAACCCGAGCCCATAGCAGGCTGGGCATGTGGAACAAGACCTGGGCAGATCAACACGTGGTGGCTGCGGGTGTCAGTCACAGGTGAGTGCTCTTCGCAGTGTGCCAAGAGCATCTGAGGGGTCATTGTGTGGGTGGGCGGCTCTCAGCGCCTCGGCAGCTCTGACGGTGGCCAGGGATTCCCAGGGTGGGGAGCCATCTCGCTGGGCTGGGGGACGCCTGCTTCTGTCTCACCACCCACTCTTCCTCCTCTTGGTGTGTGACTCTGCCGTTCACCCAGATGCTCAGCCTAGATGCTCAATGCCATCATTCTTTTTTGTTTTTGCTGAGCAAGAGCTCCTCCGCTGAGCTACATCCCAGTCCTCTGATCTCATCTTGCTGTCCCTTGGCCTCATGACGCATACCCCATCTCCACCAAGTTCTTTCTAGATGACTCTCAAAGTCCACTTCTCGCCCACCACCGTTTCTCCTTCCCGCCGAGTCCCAGCGCCGCCCGGTGCTCCCCAGGCCTGACTCTTGTGCTGGTGATCCAGCCCCCACTCCTCTACGGGGTCTTTTACAAAGGTACCAATCCGAGCATGATGCTCCTCGCAGGATGCGGGTCGCTGGCTGCTCACTGCCCTTGGGACACAGCCTGGAAGGCCCTGCTGAGCAGCCCTGGCCTGTCACCAGCCTCGTCTCTTCCTGTGCCCACTCCAGCCACTCTGGCTCCTTCTGCTCCTCCAACATGCTGAGCTTGTTCACACCACAAGGCTTTTGCCTCTGCAGGGCTCCTTCTCACCTGTCACCCCAAACATCACCTTCTCACCACTTCGCACTTCCTTCCCCCCTCACTTTCCCCCACCCTCATTCTGTTTCCACAGCTTTGATCCCGACGGGATGGCTCTTCATTTCCTACCACTCTGTCTCCCCACTACTAAAGCTCAACACCGTCCACGCCTGGAACAAGCCAGCATGAAATACTTAATAAAGTCACTAACTTGTTCCTTTAACAAGCATCTGGTACTTTTTGTACCAGACTGTGCATATCTAGTCCCACCAGCAAACCACGCCACACTGACCCAGCTGGGAAGCCTGGAGCTCAGAGACGGCAAGTGACTCACCCAAGGCCTCACCTCAGTGAGCGAAAAGCTCCTCCAACCACTGAGTCACAAACAAATTACATGCCAGTGAGCCGTGGCTTCTGAGTGGTGCCAGGTCCCCCAAGGTCAGGGCAAGGACCAAGCCACCGAGGGCCTCAGACTCACCGGGAAGGTGCCGACGTTTGAGTGTATCAGCTTCAGCCGCAGCCTGTGGTGGGGAAAATGTGACTGAGACCACAGCAGCCTGGCCGGTAGGAGCGCCCAGGGCCTGGCCTCCCTCCAGTGTCCCCCACTGGGCTTCGTGTGCTGCTGAGCTCACGCTGAGCATGCATGCACACCCCTGAGTGGTCACTCTTCAGACATGGCTGTGACCCATGCTGCCCAGCGAGAGCAGTGCTGGGACCTGTGCTGGAAATATGAGGTCTGTGGCCCTCAGGTTCTCCAGGAAAACAGGAGGCCACCACTGGCTGACAGCCTGCTGGGGCTTGAAGACAGCACAGATGACAGCAGAGCTGAGATGGAGTCGGGTCCCAAGGACATCATCTGGCACTTGGGCCACTCTTGCCGGAATGCTTTGGACTTTTCAGCCACCCTGTACCATGTGGCCTCATTGGCATTTTAGCAAAAGACCACTGTGCTCCCATTTTATATATCAGGAAACTGACATTCAGAGAGGTCAAGTGACCTGCCTAAGATCACACAGCTAACAATCAGCAAAGCAGGATTTCACACAGGTCTCCTGGACACCAAAGCACTGTTGTCTCCAACCGTCCTTAGAGTTTAAAATCTTGCTCTTGTTTATCAAGAGTCGGTGGCCCCAGAATCCCAGGCCCATCCGTGCCCAGGCAGTCCCAGACCCCACCCTCAGCCCCTGCCCTTCCAGAGTGAACCAGCTGGCTCCTCCCTGGCTTGTGCATTTGAGGCCTGCAGGTGTTTCAAGGCAAATTAAACTGCGTGTTCCCGAAGCAGTAACACTTGTCACAATGACGCCAGGAGAAAGGAGCAGCATGTAAACCTCAGGGGCTGATCTCAAGGTCAGGAAGGACAGCTCTGTGCCGGAGACAAGGTGGAAACGGTCAGGATCCAGCTCAGACAGCAGTGTGTGATGAAGGGGCAGACACAGGTCTCAACATCGGGGTCATCACCCTGCTCTCCGCCTCTCCCTGCCTTGCTCCCTCCGCGTCTGTCTCCCTGTTCACGTGTCCCTCCATCTGTCTCCATCTCTCTTGCCCTTTCTGTCTCTCTCCAAGTCTCTCCCCTCCCTCCCTCCCCTCCGTGGCTCTCTCAGTGTCTCCCCTTTTCTGAGTTTCCATTTCTTTTTCTCCATGTGCTCCTTGTTCCTTCTTGTTTTGTTTTGTGTGTGTGTTTGTTTCTTGAGACAGAATCTATGTAGTCCAGGATGCTCTTCAACTCTCAGTGTAGCCCAGGCTGGCCTCAAATTCATGGCAACCTTCCTGCTTCAGCCTCCCGAGTACTGGGATTACAGGGGTTCACCATCCACTTGGTTCCTCCTTGTTTCTTGAGAGCTTGTTCTAGCCTGTTCAGTGTTCCAAGAATTCAGCACATATTAATAGCTCACTTAATCCCCACGAGGATGCTGTTGCTTGAAAATACTTAGTGGGTTTGTTTCATAGCCAGGAAACTGAGGTTTGGAGTTTGTCACTTGCTTTTTCAAATGCTGGAAGCCTCTGGTCAGAGCCCACCCTCTTGACCACACCCTCTAGAGCTAGGATTCAAACCCGGGTCACATGGAACCCTGGTAAGGGACAGGGCCTGAAGTCCCAGGGAGGGGCCAGAAGCTGACGTGGGATTTCCTAGTGCCAACAGAGGCTGGGAACAACGGTCCTGGACACCATTGTGCTCAGTGTGGATGGGTTCTCTGCTGACATTTCCCCTCTGTGAGTCCACCTGGGACAGACAAATGTCCCAGGATGCAAGACTTTCAGTGCTAAAGCTGGGACTCTCCTGAGCAAACTGAGATGGTAGCTCCCAAGTTCATCTCTGAGCCTCAGTTTCACTGTCTGCAAACCGAGGCTGAAATGTGACAATTGAACAAAAGCCAGGACATGGAGCTTGGTATGTGGGAAGGCCTGTGGCCTCCAGGAGTGCATGGGAAGTCCCCCTTCTGTCCCCACAGGTCACTTACGTGTCCACCATGAGCTCTCCCACGAGTCTGTCAGTGTTGGCACCAACCTTCAGGTATGCATTCATGCTCTGGAAAATGACAGCCAGCATGACCTGCCTGAAAGCCTGGTAGGGTGGCCCACAGTACCCCAGGAGCAGGGAGCCTTTGCTTTGTGGCTCTTAGGAGTCCTGGCTGTCGCCAGGCTTCTGGAAGCTCTCCTGAGTTCCTAAGCCACTCTGGGAGAGTGATGTGGGACAGATCCGAGGACTGCAGTATAGACTGGTCCCATTCCTGACACGCTCACTCACTGATCCATTCAGAAAATGCTTCTGAGGGAGAAATGAAGATGCTCACCTCAGTTTCAGTGTGACAAATGACCCATCAAAAGCCATCTGATTGGTAAAGTGGGGCTGACAGGTCTCCACTTGAAACTGGGCTCACTCACCCCATGGGGGGGGGGTTGGGGCTCACTCTCAGTGGCCAGAGTGGTTGCCACCAAATGCCTGGCAGTGATGGGGTGATCAAGTGAATGAAAGAGTCAATTGACAATGGAATGAGAACTTGAACAAGTGAAGGGTTAAGAAAATCCACAAATGGAGGAATAAGTAAAGATATGCACAGATGAATAAATGATGGATCAATAAATGATGAATAAATGAGCAAATACACAAATGAAGAGCCAATAGAACAAGCATATAAGTAAATGAATCCATGAATAATTGAATAGATGAATTCCTGTAGGATCCAGAAAAGGTTGAATAATTGAACAAATTAATAATTGGATGAATAAATGAATGAGTGAGGAGATATGCAAATGCATAACACACTGATCAAAGATCCAAGTGAATGAATTGGAAGCAGTATACATATTTCAAGCCAACAAAGGAATGAGTAAGTGAGTGAATGAAAAAGTGAGTGAATAACTGAATCACAAATAATCAGCTGGTAGCTGTGTGCCTGAAGGAGTTGGGGGGCTTTGGTCTTGGGTTCTGGGTCCCACTACCCAGACTTGAATCCCCTGATTCCAAGGACAGTGCTCCCAACCCACGCCCAGGAGCAGTTTACCATGCCAAGCATGAAGAGGGACGCCAGGGAGGAGTTCGAGAGGATGGCGAAGGCCTGGGCCACCAGTTTAGGGGTGAAGGTAAGGCCGGTGGGCTGCATGGCCAGGTGCGGTGGCGAGGAGACGGAGAAGACAAGCTGTACATCCAAGTTGGGGAACATCTCGGACACCTGCACACCCAGTGGGGACAGCCAACAAAAGAGGTGGTTTTATTAAAATGGTTTCAAATCCTACCTTGGCCTTCCCTGGCAGAAACACCCCCAGTGTCTTCCCAGGGCTCTGAGAATAAATCCAAATGACTTCAGGGCCCAGTATCTGGCCATTCCATTTGTCTCTAGCCCTTGTCCTCCATCTCTGGGCACAGGGGACTTTGTCTGCTCCTCAAACATGACAACACCCCTTGCCATCTGAAACCCTTTGCATTCTGTGTTCCTTCTGACTGAATACTGACCCCCATTCCTCCTTAGCATGACTCTTTCCCTTCCTTGAAGTCCAAGTTCAAATGTCACTTCCTCAGAGGGCAGCAGTAGCTTCAAGGGCATCTAAGGAGGGCCTTGGTGACCTCCCTCTCTCCCAGCCTTGCATTCTCCCCAGGTAAACCCTGCTCAGGTAAAATAATGTGAGTATAATGCAATGCTGCTCCTCCTTTCACCCCTGCCAGGCTTTCCTTCCTCTGTAGAAATTTTCCACAGCTGCCACCATTAAAGAAATTGTTATACATGGAATGTTTGTGTCTTCTCTCCCTTAAATCCACACATTAAATCCCTAGCCTGCAGCATGACTATATTTGGAGACAGGGCCTCTTAGGGAGTGAGGCTAAATGAGGTCATGGGGATGGGCCCCTGAGCTAACAGAATCAGTGTCCTTTTAGGAAGAGTCACCAGAGCTCTTGGTTTCTGCCCTCTCCCACCCCTCCACACACACTGAGGAAGTGCCATGTCAGGATCCAGGGAGAAGACAGTCCTTGCCTGAACCCCAGTCTGTGTCTCCCACTCTCCAAAAGTAGCAGAAGTAGGAGGAATAAATACCTATTGTTTCAGCCACACAGCTGAGTAAACTATGTTTGAGGCCTGCCCTGTGCTCCTTGTCTGAAGCAATGGTACCCACCTGTTGGTGTCACTTGTCACAAGCAGCACTGTTTTTGTCATTGTCTCATTTGCCCAAAGTAGGCATATGGTCTCTTTTGGCAGGTCCCCAGCACAGGGCCCCAGGCATGTAGTGGACATGTGTGGAATGGATGAACCCCTGGTGGCCCCTTTCACTCTCAGTCAGCTTAGCGTCCCTGGCTGCCCCTTCCCCTGGACACAGCCCGGTCCTCCCCAGAGCCCAGGCTGATGGAATGAGTGAAAGCTCATTCCTACCTTGGGTAGCAATTGACCAAGGAAATTGGTGGTCAAGTGGAATTTAGATCCCTTCGGCAGCTGTAGAAAAATAAGAAAAAAGGGTGTTATAGATCAGGAGGTGGAGGCAAATGCTGCTTGCGGTGGGAGACTGAATGTGTCGCTGGGTGATTTTGCGACTATACAGGACGACAGTCTTGGACCCTTCAACCTCTGCAACCCTGTACGAGGAGGAGTGGGCGTGGTCAATGGAGCCTGCCCGGGGAAAGTCTTATCTGTTGCAAACCAATCACAGGCCGTTCTGTCTCAGTTAGCCCGCCTCCACACCCACATCCTCCTATCAGGCCCTGCCCCTCACTGTGAGTCCCGTCCCTATCTCTGAATACTGAGGCAGACTCGGAGGATTGCACTCCCTGTCTGAACAGGTGACCTCTGCAGAAGCATCCAGGTGGCCCACACAGAGGAGAATCTCGGATTCACTTCTACACAAAGCAGTAGCTCAGCTGGGATATGGTTGCGCCTAGAGACTGGGGAGGTGGGTAGTTTCTTCATTGTGCAGATGGGTAAACTGAGGCCCAAGGTGGGTAGCAGCCATGAACATGTGATAGACAACGAGGCTGCCGAAGAGGATAGAGAAGGAAGGCTGGGACTGGGGCTACAGCCTCACAGGTGAGTGCCGCTCACAGCCGGTAGCACAACCTCTCCCCCTGGACACTGCTACCTCGCTGCGCCCTCTGGAGGACAAAATGAGGAAGCCGCGGTTCCCAGAGGCTGAGTAACTAACTGGCCCTGGTCTCCAGCCTAGATGGGGCCTGCTGGGAGTGGTGGTGCACCCCTGTAATCCCAGCACTTAGAAGGCTGAGGCAGGAGGAAATTCGAGACCAGCCTGGGCTACAAAGTGAGCCCAAGGCCAGCTGGAATGGCATAACGAGACCCTGTCTCAGAAAGAAAAAAAAAAAAGCGATGGGACGAGCGTTGAAACTCAGGCCTGCCTGACCCTGGGCTCTAGAATCGGCTTCTTGGACAGGGCCTTAAATCCACAAGGTCTGCTAGACTCCGACTCTGGAGCTCTTCCTCAGGGTTCGTCCCGGGTCGGGCTTTACCATGCTGTTCGTGAGGGTCCGTTTCAAGACCCCGGCCCGATAGTACACAAGCCCAGCTGTGTTGAAGAAGTAGTCGGATATGCTCAGGTACACCATGCGGTTGTGGTCAGGCGGAATGGCCATCACCAGAGGGTAAAAGGGAGGTCGGCTGCGGTTGACCTGACTGAAAAACTCCCCCTGGGGGAAAAGAGACAACAGCGTGAGCCAGGGGAACCCTTCAGGAACCATAACTCAATGTCTCCGTCCCAGGAGAAGCAGTTGAGGACATCAGTCTGACTTAAAGGAAACGCTGATGACCATGAACGGAGAGCAGCACGGCTCGCCTTCTGGGCGACACTGCCAAGTGTGCTTCTCTGCCTACCCCTCGCCGCACAGGAGGGGACACGGAGGCACGGGGACATGGAGTGACCTGCCTAAGGGACACAGCTGGTAAGTGGTAGAGCCGGGCCTTGAACTCAGGCACACAGAGTCCAGGGCTCACTCCTAGCCACATGGTGGGCTCAGCCTGCACCCGGCTAACGGGATGGAGCCCATCAAAGATCGGCTAGACTCTGCCAGCTGTTTTCTCTGTCCAGGGAGCAGAATGGGGAGGACTAAGTTTCTGTGAGTGTTCTGTGTCATCTTAAACAGATACTGTGGTGTTTCCTGAGAGTTTGTAGGCTGTGTGTGTATATGTATATTCTGTTTCTAAAGAGCCAAAAAGTAAAGTTAAGCTGATAACAGCACGCCCATGGGTGGACACCTCTGATAGGATACCACACAGGTAAAGTTGAAAGGGCCATGAAAAGTATAAAAACACAGACTAGAAGGACACATGGTAACCCCAGCACTCTGCAGAAGATGCTGAGGCAGAGGGACCCCAAGGACAACCCCAAACTGGGCAACTTTTGGTTTTAATGGTTTGAATCAGGGTCTCACTATGTAAGGCAGGATGGCCTTAAACTCACTTATGTAGCCCAGGCTGGCCTGAAACTCATGGCTAGCTTCCTGTCTCAGCCTCTTGAGTGCTGGGATTACAAGCATGTGTCACCATGTCCAGCTATCTGGGCAACTTAGTGAGACCCTGTCTCAAAATAAAAAAAACCCTGGGAAGCAGCTCTCACAGTGAAGGCCCTGAGTTCAATCCCCAGTGTAAGTAAAAGGGTTGGAGGGGGAGGAAGGAGGGGAGGAGACATGCCTGGTCAGCATGGGTATCTGAAAGGGGACCCTAGGAGTTCTTACCACCATGTTCTACTTTTTAAAACACTAGAAGCAAATATGACAAAGTTATAACATTTCTTAAATCTGGGTTTTAGGTGCCCGGGTGTGTAACATTCCCTGTGTCTTTGTATCACCATTATTTAAAATTAACAACCATGACGCCCATGCTATGCAATACCATGCAACTCTTAAAAATAATAAGAGGGACCTATCTTCTGGTCAGAAACACTCTTCCATGCACACTGTTAGGCAAGAAACATAAACAGAAGGACGGTGCACATCCATTTGTGCAAATAGATCCTCTGCAAACGCTAGATGGGTTTTCACCTGTGTGCATGTGAATGCGTAGGACCTGGGACCTAGAGGTCAATGTGCTGGTGTTAGTCCTAGGCAGGAGCCCAGAGGTAACAGCCCTTCTCAGTGGCGGGTGTGATTATGTACTGTTTGAATCCTTTATTCTGGCGCATCACTGCGCAGGCCGTGAGTGGCGTGAGTTCCAGGCAGGCGTTTCTGATGAGCGCCTAACTGAGCAGAGACCAGAAGGGAGCAGCGGAGAGCTGCATGGATGTCTGCATGGGGGACAACCCTGGGCAGAGAGAACATGTGAAGTGCTGTCCAGGAGAGACACAGGGAGGGTCAGAAATGGCAGGGAGGCCAGGGTGGCTGGAGGTGGGGAAAGAAGAGCAGGGGCGAGGCAGAGAGGGGGCCAAGGCCCTGCAGGTTGGTTTTGGAGGCCAATGAGGACCCCTGGGTCTGACGCAGAAGGGTGATCCTCACCTTCAGCGGCAAGTCCAGGCTGTCAGCTGTGACTACTGGAGAAGCCACCAGGCTATAGTCGATCCTAGCCACCTTGTCTATTTTGGCTGTCACTAGAGACAAAGAAGATGGAGAATGAGATGGTTTCCATGACAGCAGCCCTAAGACTGGGCTGAGACTCCTGGATTCTCCTTGGAGGAAATAAACCAACATTCCATATCCACAAATGCATCTTACACCTTTCTTCCAACAGCTCCAGCAAGCATGGCTAAAACACAGAGCCAAGGGGACAGAGAGTCCTGGGTTTGAAAGGAACTCTGTGTGAGCTTGGACAAGTCGTTGTACCTCTCCAAGCCACTTGTCATCAGATATAGGGAGAGGAGGTGCCCAGAACTGCCCAGCTGATGGAGGACTCCTTGAGCAGGTGCTCACCTTACACCCTGCACACACACACTTAGGAGCCAGGAGGTACCAGGCTGTTTGGCCTCTGCCAAAGGAATACATGGCCGTAGCTGCTTGTCTACCTCATTCCTGGATCCACCACAAGGGCCTAACCCATGCCAGTGGCCAATAGCCTGCTCTGCCCTTCCTGCCCAGGCCTAGGCCTGGCACACTCACCTCACCTCCCTCCATGCTCCCTCCTCCCCTTCTCTCCTCCATCTCTACCCAACCTGACCTGGAAGAGTCTCAATGTAACGCCGTAAGTCAGTGTCCACAGAATTGGTCAGTGTCTTGCAGATCTAGGGAGAACCAAAGATGTGATCAGCCAGGGCTTCCTGTAGTGGGATATGTCCTTTGGGCAGAAGTCCAGGCACTCTGTCTTGGTCTGTTTTCTGTTGCTATAGCACAGTATCTGAGACCAGAATCTTTAGAGTCTCTAAAGAATAGAGATTCAGATGGGTACAGTTCTGGAGGCTAGAAAGTCCAAGGGCATGGTACCAGCATCACCCTGGCATCTAGACAGGCCTTCTTGCTGCACCCTAACATGGCAGAGGACCTCACTTGGGGGGACAGCTAGCATCCTAAGTAGGGTCTCTCTACCTTTCCTTAGAAAGCTGCTAACACATCATGGGGGCCTCATCCTCATGATCTCATTTAACCTAATTATGTAACCTAATTACGACCACAAAGCCCCACATCTAAATAACACTGATAAGAATTTGGGGGTTAAGTTTCCAACACATGAACTTCAGGGGGGGCACATTCAAGTGTAGCACAAGCTCTTTTTTCTGTGAATGTTTTCTCAAAAATCATTTAACTAATCAAATTTCCCTTTTTTCTTTGGCCACAAGCAAGGTCGAGTCCAATATGCTCTTGGAAACAGTAACTGAATAGGACTGTATAACCCACATATCTGTGTTCTATTTCTTTCTCTAGTATGGAACTTCCCTGATGGGTATTTATGTTTTCTGTGCTTCACTGTGAGGTTTTTGCTTTTTAATCAGTTTTTGTTGTCTCAAATCCTTCATGGAATAAAGTGGTAAATAATCATGAGGTAATTAGTGATCAGCCACCGTGCCAGGGTGGGCACCCTCACTTCTGCTGTGTACAGCCAGAGAACCCTGGTACCTTTCCCATCTGTGCCTCACAAAGGAACAGATGCTGATCACATGTGACTTTTGAGAAAGTCACTCCATGCCTTGAGACCTTGATCTGCTCACTGTAAAATGGAACCTAATGGGCCCCTCTTTACTTGAAATTTTACTTCCCAGTTCCCATGAACAATCATAGTCCAAAAATATTACATGGAAAATTCCAGAAACAAACAATTTGTAAGTTTTAAATTGTGGCTATCGTGAGAAGTGTGATGGAACCACATCATCCACCTGAGACATGAATCAGCCCTTTGTCCTGCGGATCCATGCTGTGTACATAACCCGCCGGTTAGTCTCCGAGCTATCACAGGATTTATCGCACCAGTGTTGTATCACAGTGTTTGTTCAGATAACCTGTATTTGTCTTAATGACCCCAGATCACAAAGGCAGTGGTGCTGGTGGCAATCAGCAATATACAATATATTGCTGATTGTTCTGTTTTGTGATTAGAACAAAATATTGTTAATCACTTACTATGCCTAATTCATAAATTAAATCCTGTAATAGGAATGTCTGAACACGAAAAAGCATGGTTCTGTGTAGAGAGGGTTCAGTACCACCCTCAATTTGGGGAACCCTTTTGGGGTCTGAAAGCACACCCTGCAGATATAAGGGATACCACTGGCTTCCCATTTCCCTCACGCCACTGTAACATGCCCTCACCACATCCTCACCAGGAGATGGAGCCTCCCTGGGATTTGGACTTGGCCACTTGCTTCTGACTAATAGAAGACAGTGCAAGTGACACTTGGCCTCGCAGAGCTCAGGTCATAAAAGGTTGTGCAGCTTCACTTTCACTCAGGAAATGCTCCCTCTCTGGTCATTCCTTCTGGGCACCCAGTCACCTGCCATGAGTGCCCAAGCCCTGTGGAGGGCCATGGGCAGCTGCTTAGGTCAGTAGTCCCAGCTGGATTGAGCCTTCAGGGTTTCTCAGCCTCAGCTTCAAAGATCTAAGGTAGGAAGCCTCCTAAGGCCTTGGACTGAGCTCTGGAGTCTTTGTAGATGAGGCCCAGAAGCTGCGGAGTAGAGAGGCTGCGCTCTCCCTACAGCGCCAGGTTCGTCTCCTGAGCTGAAGATTCCGTGAGCGCTGAGAGCAGTGGTGGCTATGCGACACAGCACGGGCTGTTGCTTTGGAAGCAGCTGGACAGCTGGACAGCTGGCCTCCAGGGCTCAGGCTGCAGCCCTCCTGATGCATGGAGTGGGGCTCTGATGTCCTCCCCTGTCCGTCCTGCTGGGGTCTTCCACCCTGGCCTTTAGTGACTGGTGGGAGCCCTAGCATGGTGGCCCTCTCTTCTGGAAATGCTGCCACTGCAGTCCTCTGAGAAAGACCTCATCACTCCTCCTCTTCCTGACTCTGGGCCTGAGGACATTTCACCTGCTCAGTCTGCCCTCTCCTCTAGCTGCTCATGAAACTCAGGCTGGAGACCCCCACACGACTGAGCCTTGGGGGAATCACAGCGTCAGCGCACTCAGTGCTGCATTTTTCCTGCACCCCATAGACTGCTGGCGCCCAAATCCTTGTCTCAGCCCCTGTTGGGGGGACTCGTGTGAGGTCACCCCTGTCTCCCCATCTGTGGTTCACCTCAGGCCTGAGTTTGCAGCCCAGCTGACTCCAGCCCAGGCAAAGCTGAGGAGGGGTGATGAGAGGGAGGAAGGGAGGAGAAAGGGGCAGTTGGGGACAGACTGGGTGCTCCTGGAATGCATTTCTGTCACCTGAGGCTCTGGAAGCTCCAAGAGGATCCAGAGTATCCTCTGAGGAGCCTGTGCCTCTTCTCTAAGTGACCCGGGATGAAGGGACAGCAGGGGCCAGTGAGTGCTTGGGCTGTCCCTCAGGCACTGTGACCTGATGCTGCTTATCTATCATGGCCAACAGATGGCTCCAGACCACACCGCATCACCTCACCTGGCTGCCTGCTGAGCAGGCTTCTTGTTGCCCCCCAACACACAGGCCTTTCAGAGGCCCAGGCTGCCCCCTCAGTCCCCAGCACTCCCAGAGTCCCACAAGGGACACCCCGCTTGCCTCTCCCATCCCCAGGTCTGCTGGCATCATGGCCTTGTTCATGCATCCACCTCAGCCAGGGCTCCCTACAATCCTGACCCTGTGCTGAAGACAGCTCCCTTCCTCTGCAACCCGTGGCCTGATCTGTTCTCCGTCACTTCCCCCTTCTATGGCTCAGTTTGCTCATCTGTGAAATGGGGGTAATCATGACATCTCTCTTATGGGGGACTCAGTGTAGAACATACAGCTTCTAGGCAAGAATCCACGCAGATTCTTGCACAGGGCAAGTGCATGGGTAGCGCACAGCATGTGCAGGACATCCTCATCACTCTTGTCACCCTCACTGATCCCAGTGTCACCAGCAACAGCAGCAGCACTTTTGATCTTGGTTGCTATGGAGGGCCACTGTTAGTAGCACCAAGAAACAACCTAATTGTTTGAGGTGTTCAGTAGCTTTTGCTGCTCCTCTCAGGTGATTACTTAACTTCATAGAAGTTTGAGCTGTGGTGAGGCAGGCTAGGGGGTGAGCACATGGTCTGCCCTGTCTTCTTATCCTTACAGCATGCTCATGCCCCCATTTTACAGATGGCAAAACTGAGATCCAAAAAGATCAAGTCATTTGCTCAAGGTTGCACACCTGGCTATCCAAGGAATTCCAATGACCCTGAAGCTCATTCCATCATCCAGACTTAAGTCTCTTGACACCCAAGCATTGTTGCTCTTACTGAAAACCTTTGACAGAGTATTTTCAGATAGATGATTTCACTGGGTAGATGTCTTCCTACCTGCATTTCAGTGCCTTTGATCAGGAAACCAGCATCTCCCACCCTGCACACTGCACATACCTCCTGGGTGGTCTCCCAGCCCCACTCCTGGCCCCTCCACTCATTCTCCCAGAAGTCAGGGAAATTCTTCTAAAGCACAAATCTGGCCAGGTCACCTGTGTGCCTGAAATCCTCAGCAGTTCGCCCATTGCCCTCTGGAGAAAGCCCAACCTCATCTGTCCTGCAAAACAGGCTCAGATAGTTCCCTGTTAATGGAAAACTAGGCCGATGAATAGCCTTTTCTTGGCAGAGGAGGTTGACTTGAGATTCTTGGGTATGGGGAAGCTGGAGATTGCAGCCCGTGCCAGTCCCTTGTCCCAGGTCCAGCTTCAAGGTAAAGACCACAGGGGGTCCTTGGCCAAAACCCAGCTTGGAGCTCTGTGCATGGATGGCTCGTACTCTGGGTGGCAGCACCAGGGTAGGGTGGAAGCAGCATCCTCTGCCAGGGGATGGGAGTGGCTCAGTCAGCACAGAGGGGCTGTGATGGCCACTCCAGTCTCTAGGGGATTCCTTGGTAAAATGCACACGCACCCAGCTTGAGGAGCCAGATTTGTGGTCCCACAAGGCCGTGAGGTCAGGTCAAGAGCAGAGGTGTCCCTAAGGCTGGAGGGACATGGCTCCCAGGACTGTCTCGCTGTGGCTTCTGGGAAGACCCCGTCCCTCTTACCTGGTTGTTGAAGGCCTTTTGGAGTTTAGAATTAATTTTCTTGCGGAAGAGACGAACCAGCCACCTGGAGGTTGACACGCAGGGACATGTGTGAGGCTTCCAGGCCTACCCAGGCTGCACTCAAGAGGCTACCTCCTCTGGGAAGCCATTCTCCCTCCTCCCAAGAGACCTTGGTGCCCTTGCCCCTGGGCTCTGATCATATACAACCCATACCCATTTCTCCATTTGTCAGTGAAGCTATTTTGCTACATGGTCAGGTCCTGGCCAGGCCCAGTCTTCCTCTTCACCTGCATCCACACCTGTCTCCACACACCACCCCCACCACCTGCCTTGTCTTCCATGATCTGTGCTTCCTCCCACCACAGTGCCTTTGCACAGGCTGTGCCCTCTGCCTAAATCATCCTGCCCCCAATAGCCACCTAATTAACTCCTACATATTCTTTTCATTTCAATTCAAATGTCATTCATGGGGAAAGAACTGGGCCTCACTCTCATGCTCTATGTATTCACAGCACTTTGCATCTCTATTTCTTAGTTCTTATCTCCTTTTGTAATTACAGATGAGCCATTCACTAATTTGACATTGGGGGGACTGTTTGTCTTCCCTGCTGGGCTGTGTAGCTGACAGCCTGGGGCAGAGTCCTGGACTCAGACACTTATAGCTACAGAGACAGGTTATTGCTCTCCCGGCCATGCCTTGGTTTCTCTCTGAAAGTGTAATAATAGACAGACTTCAAGTACTGGTGGACTGGTTGCAGTGCCAAACCTGCTAAAAGTGCTTGGCACGCAGGGCACTACCAATCAAGTCCAATTAAGACCAAGTTTGTATTGGTGGCTGCTGCTCCTGAGTGGGCGGTGCAGGCCTGGCACTGGTGCTTCCTGGCAGTTGTTTAGGGAATGAATGGATGCAAGGTGCTGTTGGGGCCATTTACTGCAGACAGAGTGCTTTGCACGAGCAGAGCTGCAGTGAGCCCTCCACGCAGTGAAGGTTGCCTGAGGAAATTAGGAGGGGCCAGGAGTGACCTCCTTCACCTGTGGCCCCGGCCTGTCCTGGTGGACAGTGCTCCTCTAGGTCCCTCCCTGCAGCCGCAACCCAAGAGAACCTACTTCAGCCAGCTCTTTGAGATGCTCAAGTGGACCTTGTCAATGGAGCTACTGCAGCTGGAGCTGGCAACGCTGATGTGACCGGAAGCAGGGTTATGGCCCAGCATCAGATCAGCCGAAATGGAGATGCCTTCCACACTCAACTTAAAGTTGCCACTGGCTTTGCTGAAGGGAAACAAAGAGAAGTGAGGCAGAGGGAGCAGCCCTGTCCCCACTGCTGTCACACTTCACATCAGTGCCAGAAGGTGCACCTTGATATTATCCCAACTGCAAGGAGGTGGTGGTGGCAGAAAGGATACTCAGCTCGCCCATGGTCACATAGCATGGAGCACTCGTGAAGTTCGAAACCATGCCTTCCCAGCAGACCCTGTTCTCAGCGCCCTCCTCACAGTCTGCTGCATTGTGCTGCATGTGTTTTTTTTAACTTCTCTGAGTGTCCATTTCCTCAGATTCTAGGCCAGCAAGCGGACACCAGAACAAAGGTCTCGTTTTGCCACTAAAAATTTCAGTGTTTAAGGCCAACACTGTGCCATCGATTAATGAATGAGGTTAATAACTCCTTTCTCAGGGAAGGAATGAGTTTGGATAAGACTGTGGACATGAAGGTACTTTGTCAGCTCCTCTGCAGTGTGATGAAGTATTATTATTGTCTGATTGATAAATGAAATGATAGATACAAAGGTACCCAGGTCAAGGGTTATGCAGTTTTCACTATGGGGAGCAGGCTGACCCCTAGTTCTTGTAAGGGAGGCTGACCCACTCACTCCTTCTCTTCACCCAGTGTGGTTTCTCTTGTATTTTCTTTCCTGCTTCCCCATGCAGAAGATATTTTCAAAGTGAGGTTCAGTCTGAGCCATCATTATTACTGGGCAGGGTCATTGTAAGGATATCCCAATATTTAGATTCAAAACTGTAGCTTGCATGATCTTCCCCAACTTCTCATGCCTCCCACACCCACACCCTTGCCATTTCCTATCACAGAGGAGGGGGTGTATTTCCTTGCTCTTGGCTTGGGATTGGGGTTGGTGACATGATTTGACGGATGACCCTTCTTTGCACCTTCATGGTCACCTATACTCTGGATATCTGAGGGTTCCATAGAAGAGAAGTGGAGCCTCTTCAGCTAATATCCCACTTTAGATCAGCAGGACCCTAGCTGACACAAAGAACGTAAGATGATAACATGATTGTTGGGAAACCACTGAGCTTGGGGTGTTTTGTTACACAGCAATAGCTAGCTAACACACAGAATAAATGAAAGGTCCTGCTCAGGCTTGACTTTCCCTTCCAAGCCACATGTACCAACTCAGTTTGTGTCCTATATTGGGAGGGATCAAGGCTTATGCTGAATCTTAAGTGAGAAATTCCTCCAGAAAACCTCTGGTTGACAAGAGGTGATGGACAAGGCAAAAGTTGAGCATTCCTCGCACCCTGGCTCTAATCCCTTCCAAACAGGACCAAGAGTTCACCCCACAAATCCCAGGCATACAGACTTACAAGAAACTCTTTCTGGCTTTCCATTTTCCATTGATAATGACATTGGCATTGTTGATGGAGAATTGAAGGCCCACATTGGGCTTCAGTCTTAGCTGGGGGCTGGGAAGATGGAAATAGAGGATGTTCATGCTGCAAAAGAGAAAGGTTTGATCAGCACCAGAATGTAGTTAAACCCTTCACCACATCCACTTCATGAGGAGCCAGATACTCTGAGAACAGCCTTGGCAAGCATGTGGGTGTTGGTGTGGTTTGGTCTTTGAAGACAGACACATCTGCATTTGCATCCCCCACTTCTGTTGTGCTTTCCTGGATCAATGATTCTACTACCCTGGGCCTCAGTTTCTCACTCACAAAGTGGGCACAGTCATCTCTAGCTTGCAGACTACATGTCTGTGGGTGGACATAACAAATGCCAAACTCCTGACTACAGGCTCCGTAAAGGGCCAAAGTGTCTCTGTTTTGTTTCATTACTGTAGCCCAGAGGCCACTGTGTCAGGCAGAGTAGGTTCAAAATAATCTGTTAAATGAAGAGGGCATAGCACTCTGCAGGGGACCTTAGTGGGCCTTCTGCCTAGTGTCCACAGCACCTTTTTATGGCCATTCTACTTTAGGGAAGCCAATACCCCTGTCTATTGAATGCTACTCCCAAGCAAGTTGATTTTACTGTATCTCTATCTTCCAGGGCAGAACCTAAGACTCAAGTTTAACCAATTAGTATACTGCGTTCCCTTGTCCTCAGTGATTGGTTCAGGGGCATGTACATAACCTACAATGGACCAATCAGATTGAACCTAAGCGCAGCTATTTGAGCTGGGAGGAGAAAGTGCTCTCCTTCCAGGCCTTAGCAAGAGTTACTGGTGGCTGTCTTGTCTCCAGAGGGCCACTCTGCTGAGAATTAAGCTTCTTCAAGAAAGCAGTATGGAGAGGTGGCAAGAGAGATACAGAGTCAATGGCATTTGAACCTGGCTCAAACTGAAACTGAAGCCAGGCTATGTCAGGGACTTTTCAGGCACGTGAGCCAATGATTTCTGGCTTTGGCCCTTTCGGGTTGGGTCTTCTGTCCTTGAATCTGCCCCCAAAGTCCTAACTGATAAACGGAGCATATGCAGAGTTTTAGAGTTCATTGCTGGCTCCCCCGTCACAGGAAAGGCAGATTCCGTGGTTTCCACCAGGCCTCACCTGTACAAGCTATAAGATCCCTTCCCCAGAAACCTGAACTTCCCCGAGACGTCGGGCAGGTGGATGTCCTCCAGCTTCTTCTGCAGCACAGCCGCTCCTTGCTGGCAGGCTAAGGGCAGAACAGGGTGGGAGACAGTCAGAGGTGCAGCCAGCAGGTCTCTGTCCTTAGCAGGGACAGCGGGATCAGAAGGGTTTACATCAGGGGTCCGTGAAACTTGTCCATAGAGGGCCACGTAATGAATATTTCTCGTGTTATGTTTCACACTGTCTGTCACAGCTTCTCTGCTCTGATGTCATGGAGCACAAGTAGCCACGTACAGAACGTAAGTGAATAAATGTGGCCATGTTGCAATGTTTTATTTACAGACACTGGGTTTGCATTGCATACAATTTTCATGTGTTGTGATTTTTTTAATCCATCAAACAATATAAGAACCATTCTTAGCTCACAGGCCATACTGAAATTTGCAGCAGGCCACATGTGACCTGAGGTTTCTAGTTTGTTGATCCCTAGCCTATGACATCATTTTTCCCAAAAAAAAGTCATGCATCCTATGAGAATCCATTGCACATCTACTCCTTGTCTTGCTCTATGCCATGCCCCATACCTGACTTTTTTTTGACTCTCCACAGGACCTTTGTACATGCTATTTCCAGCTTTCTTCCATATTCACTTGGTCAATGCCTAGTCATTTCCTTTGGGAACCTTCCCTGATCCAGTAGACAGAGAAACACTCTTGTTATCATTTTCACAATGCTGTGGACAGAAATCTCCTTTGGAGTCTCCCTTACTATTTGTAATCATGCATTTATTCATATGACTCTGATTAATGTCTCTCTCCCTTGCTAGATATAAGCCCCCTGAGGTTATCGGCAATGTCAGTTTTATTTATTAATGTGTCTCCTACATTGTCCACTGTGCCTGGCACTTAATATTTCTTGGATAAATAAATGAATGCCCCAAAGGCAACAATTCTATCATCAGTTATTATGTAGCTAACAGCGCTGAAGAACCGATTAACAGGCAAACACATCTGAGAAGGATAAGTAGTAAAAAGCAGGGGAGCTTACTAGCCAGGCTTTGGCTTTTCTAAGAGCCTGTTTGGAAACAGCAACAGTCATGATGAGAACAGACTTACCAAGCTCTTACTCTGTGCCAGGCACTAGTCTGAGCTGCACACATCTATCAAGTTACCGACTCTAACTGATCCTAGGAAGGAGGCCCTGTTTCTCCCCATCTCAGAGACGGGGAAGCTGAGGCAGCATGCTTCATTCAAAACCACACAACTGGCAACTGGAGGGGCAGGATTGGAACTCTGGTGTTCTGGTCCCAAAGCCCATGTCCTGAGTAACACTGCAGATATGGTCACCATCTAGAGAGGAAAGAAAATAATGGGACGGCCAGGATCTGGGTCTCCAATGCAGTGCCAGAGGCACAGGGTAGCTTCGGAAGGCACTGGGAGCATGGGGAGATGAGGCCTACACACATTTGCTGCATGTCAGAAAAACTCACTCTGGTTGCCACGTGGGGCATGAGTAGGAGGGGAAACTGAGGCATCTATGGCTGAGCACCATGACTTCCAGGGTTAAAGCCCTCTGTTGAGTATCTGTTCCCAGAAAGCCTAAAGGAGCACACCAGCTTGGAGCTGGAACATACTCCTTTCTCCTCAGTCAGGTGGGTCCTCTGTCCACACCCCTAGGACCTAGAGCTGTCCTGCCTGGGTGAGAGTTCAAGAGTTGGACGCCCAGTTGCTCTGAGTCCTGTCCTGCAGGTCCCCGCTAGTGCATCGGGGGCTGGGAGTCTGTCTTGGTTTTGGTCTGATTCCCTGGCTTCAGGTTCTCCCACAGTGCAGCAGTCCATCTTTCCTCCACCAAGAGGTGCCAGCCACTGAGCCATACTGGGACGGCAGACGAACCTGAGTCCTAGCTCAGGCCGCCCTCTCTCACCACCCTCTCTGAGCCTGGGTCATGGGGTAGGATTTGCTCACCTGTGACTGCAGGTGGTGACAGTGTGTCCCACCCAGCACTGCTGTGAGACGAAAGGAGACTGCATGGGTAAAGCTGTTAGACAGGGCCCTTTGTGCTTTCCTGTCCTCTGTCTGGGCCTGGAGGAGCAGCCTGGGTGGGGGGGGTCTTCTCTGGGTCACCCAGGAGGTGTTCTGCACAGAGCTCCTGCCAGCCCCTGCACTAAGGAAAGGCCTCCCTGCACTCCCCTTCTCTCCCCGCCCTGCCTCCTCTGCCTCCAGAGGCGAATGCCAAGGCTGAGAACAGGCTTTGGAAAAAGAGATGGACCTAAAAGCTCAAGTTTGAGGGCAGGGGAGCATGAGGACCCCTACAGCCCTGGACACTGGACTTGGAGTCCTCTAGACCAGTGCTCCGGTCCCAGTTCTGCCCCTTCCCAGTCCTGTGATCTTGGGCAATTCACCTTGTTTCTGTGTCCTTGTATGGAAAACAGGGGTGAGGGAGCCTGCTTGCAGAGCTATGAGCATGCCAGGCACTGAGTTTAAATGGCTGCATTCAGGAAGTGTTCAAAACATGCTCTTCAGGATGGGAGAGGAGAGAAGAAAGGCACCAATTACCGTAATCCAGACCCGCCTGGGAGATTCTGATCACGAAGCCAGGGTTGACCGCCACGGTCAGGGCTATGCCCATGGTGGCCAGCACCACCAGAGTTGCCCATTTCGGTGTGTTGCCGTGGTCTCTGGCCATGTCCTCCTGTGTTGTCCAAGCTGCCACAACCTGCAGGCTTTGGAGAAGAGCCAGAGACCTATAAAGGAGCCAGCTGGGGAAATGCATGTCAGAAAGTGTAGAAAGCAGGAAGGAACCTGGTGTGGGGACAGAGCGGAGAAGCAGCTGCCGTTAGCCAGGGAGAACGTGCTACAGTTCCATAGGCAGCCTCAAGGTGTCCCTGGGAGCCGTGTACACATGCGCACATGTGCTGTGTGTGTGTGTGTGTGTGTGTGTGTGTGTGTGTGCATGCATGCACACATGTGTAAGGTGGAACCTCTGGGCCTGTTTTCTTAAGGATCCCATCCTCAATCCTTCTATTTAAGGACTTTTTCCCCTCCAACACTGAGGACTAAATCTAGAATCCACACTGAGCTACAATCCTAGCTCTTAAAAAACATTGTATTTTGAGATAAGGACTAAGTTGTTCAGGTTATGATTCTCCTGCCTTGGAGGCCTCCCAGAGTGCTGGGATTTCAGCAGCACCATTTCACCCAGCTGACTTCTTTTATTATTATTAGTACTTTTTTTTTTGAGACAGGGTCTCACTATGTAGTTCTTACTGACCATGAATTTGCTATGCAGCTTGGGGTAACCTCGAACTTGTGGCAATTCTCCTGCCTCAGCCTCTCACATGATGGGGTTATAGGTATGTACCACCATGCCTGGCCCAACTGACTTCTTGATGTTGGGTGGCAGGTACAGTAGAGCTTATTAATCTTTTTTATTTTTCTATTAATCATTCTATTTTAGATTTCTTGGGTATTTTCCACAGTAAAACATTTAAAAAAAACATATCTGTTGGTATTTTCTTGTCTCAAGGGGCAGCGGTAGTAATGATTAAGGGCTCCAGTTTTGGAATCTAGTTCCTTGGTTGCCCTCACTACGTTACATTGAAGACTGAACAAGGTTTAAATCAGATAGAACATTCAGCACAGTGTCCTTCTATACACAACTGTTAATGTTACTGACCTCAAAAGTCACTCGTGTTCCTTGACCAAATTTTAAGAAAGCTCTGGAGAATAAAAAGTAATACACAGGGGGACCCACGACTTACAAGCTCGACTCTTTCCCGAGGGCTGGTTATAACTCAGGCTGTCAGCTGAGGGCTCAGGCCCCTCTGCACAGCCCTCAGTCTCCTATACACAGGAGGATCTCAGTATCCTTAGAGACACACTGGCCTAGGATTTCTCAATTAGCCCCACAGAAGGAAGGATGTTGTGATGTTCCTTCCAGAACTCTTTAAGCATTAAATCGGTATCTGAAACCATCTGGAAGCAAAAGTGGCGGGTCATAACTCAAGACTTTAAAATTATAGTCATAATCCAAATTGTTCATAAATCAGGCTGGTTGTAACTGAAGGGTCATCCGCCATACATGGAATTCCTTCCTCAAGAAAGAAGCAGAAGCATATTTTGCAATACTGCTTCTCTCCTCTTCCCTTCTATAAATAAATTTATTATTATTATTAATTTTTTTTATCAAGCATGCATAGATGGTCCTATTTGCTTTCCTGACAAACAAAAATGGGGTCAAGCTGATCAGTTTTTCAAAGTTTCCTTTTATCAATAAACAACATGTGATGAATCTTCTCCCCAGTGTTAAATGTTTTATTTCTTCCTTATCTTACAGTTTTCTTAACCAAGCCTGTTTCCCCTACATTTCCTCCTCTTCCTTTGACATCTGCATAACCTGAGGCCGGAAGGGGGCAGGGTTCTTCCCACTAGCACTCAGCAGGTTAATGGAGCTAGGATCCTATCCAGCCCCAACTTTGGGGGTTGGAGGGATGGAGGCTGACACACCTGACCCCTACCTCAGCTGTGCAGATCAGATGGCCTGTGTCTGCTCTACCTTGCCACTCCCATTTCTGCAGCCTCAGCCTCTGGGTGGGTGGGGCAGCCTCTTGGTCTCCATGGTGATGAACAAGAGGCCCTGCTGGGTGGGAACAGCCGGCTTCTGTCCCGCTGTGTCCCCATCATTCCCCTGGTGCTCTGTCTCCCTGACTCTGATTTTATGAAAGTCTAATGAAGCCTGCTGAGCCAGGGGACATGAGACCTTTTAAGCTGTTTTTTCCTTTTTCTCTTCACATGGTTCTAAAAGGGTCTCCTTCCTGCTCCTGTCTGCAGCAACTGGAAGCCTTTCAGCTTGCTGCAGGTGAAACTGCCCTGTACCCCGTGTGTGCCAGAAGCTTTATCTGCATTATCTCCAAGTCATAAACAACCCACAACTGAAGGATGATTACACCCTATTTTGGAGATGAGGAAACTGAGTCCCAGAGTGATTTGGGCACTGTCACAGTCACTGCCATTCAGGGAAAGAAGACTTTTGCCCTAACCTGGGGTGCTTGCCACGAGGACTTGTTGCCCCATGTCCTCATAACAGCTCTACCTTTCTTCAAGCAACTTGGGTCTTGGTGTCAGAAGCTGCATCTGGATAGAAAAGCTAGCTCTAAGTAAACAACCATCACGCCAAGGTCTGTGGCTCATCAAAATTAAAAGTTTGACATCTAATCTTGTAACCACTATTGCAAAATGGAACTTTAAAAGTTAGGGGTTGTTTGTTTGTTTGTTTGTTTTAGAGATGAGCAACTTCTCCAGAGCTCCTCTTGCTGCACACAGAATCAACACCCATCCCCAAATGAAATGACAGAATGTGCAGATGCTGGCCCCAGGAGGCCAGAGCTGGGTTTCCTTTCCAGACTGGAGGATGAGCTGAGGATGGCTGGAAGTGACACAACAAGTGTGGAGATCTACATCATCTCTGTGCTTCCGCTGCCCCTCTGTTCTTTACTATAAAAGACCCTTCCCTACCTGTACACAGTGAGATGGTGATTTGAGGCAAATAGGCACCTCTGTCTCCTTGGAGCTAGCTATAAATAAATCTTTTTCCCTTTTCCCCAGAATAGCCATCTTTGATTGGTCAGCAGTGAGCAAATGAACCAGAGTGGCTGGTAATCATACTTTTGCATACTTTTGAACACCTTCAGCTCTTAGGTGCCTGGAATGCCTGAGGCCCCCAGGCCCAAGCAGATATGACAACTGTGAGGGTGTCAGTTAAGGAACATTAAAATGAAATCATATGGTCTTGATTCAGCTGGCTATAAAGTTACAATCTGAAAACCTGCTGGCAAGTTTCTGAACAAGCTGCCCTACCCCATCCCATCCCCACCCCAGCTAACCCCTGAGAGCTCATGCCTAGCTTAGTCTGAACAGGGACAGAAGAAATAAAGACAGGTAAAAAATTCCACCAGATAGGGTTCCCACTTAGATCAGGAGCCCAGATCCACCTTACCTGGAGAATAAGTGGCAGGTTTGCTGACTCCTGTTGTTACCTTGTGTTGTGGGCTCCGGGGACAGGTTCTTAGGTTCTTATGTACAATGAACAATCCCAGGTTTTTGTAAGTGACAAATAAAGAACAGGATGTGGCATATGGCAGCAAGTAAATAGCAGCAAAGTTTGCTAAAGCTGAAGTATACTTGGAATGACCAGGTTTGCACCTGTGAAAGAAAAATATCACTGAATGCCAAAGGTGTAGAATATAGGGGCATAAATGACAGGCACCTCCTGGTATGGACTGCATCTTAATGTTCCCCCAAAGCCTCATGTAGTAATAGGTGGGGCCTTTTCAGAGGCGGCTCGATCTAGAGTGTGTGATACTGGGATTAAGAGTGTGTGATTACTAAATTAGTCCACTAATTGGTTTGGCATAGTTCTGGTGTAAGAACTGGGTATGAGTGCTACCCACCTGTTGTAGTTAGGGTTTGCAAGGAATACCATTTAATAGAAGACACACAATACATAGAATTATTTTATAATAGTCACCCAAAGAGTCAAACACAAAAAAGTGTAGGAAAGTGTAGGAAATTCCTCACGCATTAAAGACCCAAAGAATCCACCGAGGGCAATGTCCTGCATGAGTCCAGCTGAATATCTAGAGCCTATGACAAGGCCTCAGGCAAGTCTGTTTCATGGATCTTCTCTGGGAAGGCCCAAAAGTCATCAATGGAAGCTAGAAAGTCTGCTGGCGGGATGAAGGATCTGTGCCAGTAGGCTAAGGGATCTGCGCTGGAGCCAGGAAATGACACTCAAAATAAGGACCAGGGCTCTCCTGAAAAGTACCACAGCCATCCTCAGTGACAACGAGGTCCCAAGCTCCTCCGATGATGAGAACTGCTGAGTTCATATCAGGAAAGAAGCTTGACAAACTCCTTCAGGAAACCCAGGGGCAACGGGAGAAACAACACCACTTTTTCCTCTCCAATTCTAGTTTTATGTTGGCAACAATCCTCGGGTGGGCCATCCACACCCAGCACCATGCTGATTCAGTTCAGCTGGGTGTTACAAGTTGACCACCAGTTGTCAGTCTACCACACCACCCTAAGGTAGAGATTGAAAGAGGGCTAACATGATCACTAGTCACTTGTAGCTTGCTGCCTTCTGCCTTCTGCTCACCATGAACTGTTTCTCCTTTGTGATGCACATCTGCCATACCACCCTGCTTTGGATTCAGCCAGCTATGAAATAAAAACTGTGAACTAAAGAAGCCTTTCCTCCTTTAACACTGGGCGTTGAGTATTTTGTCTCAGCAATGAGAAAATAAAACACTTCCTGTCTGGGGTCTGCCAAAGCATTACTGACAGTGTGATATGATTGACAGGGTGCTTTTGTACATGTCCTTTTCATAATTCACTCTGTTGCAAATGTATAAGATTCGGCCTACATGAATGAACTTTTGTTGAGCTCCAGAGGAAGAAAAGCTACTCTAGGACATGCAGGGAGGTCTAGCGTGCCTGTGTTTTGTTTTAGAATTTTTGTAATTTTCCTTAGAGGGTCTTTGTTTCCTTTCCAGGACAAGATTGAGAGTTGGCCCTTGAGGGATTGCCTAGGTTTGAGTGAGTGGAGGATAGTGATCCTATACCTGCCCCCATTATGCTGCCTATATTATTGTCTCAGTAAAATCATTTTCAAGATGTCAGTAAGAGGCACAAAGGGACTTATTAGACAGAAATGTAAAAAACAAAATGCAAGAAATAGAATGCAAGAGAGAGGTGCTTATTTCCTGGAACTGGGAACATTTATATCTCTTTTGAGGGAGTGGGAACCCCAGGAAAGGTGGGCCAGCCCCCATAAGGGCCCATTTTACAGGTATTGAGGAAGGAGATTAGGTCGTGGACAGCTGACTGAGCAAATGGGCATGACTTGTCAATCACACAGATCCTGGATACCTGGGACCAATCAGAAGATGCTATCTTCAGTTCTTCTGGTATGAAATCAAGCAGGTTTTTGATAAGACAGCCTAGATTTGACATCAGAATTGCAGATGCAAAAGAAGGCAGCCATTAGCCTTGTGGCCACTGTAACTGCTCTCAGTGGCCAGCTTTCACTCTGCAGAGCACACTTCTTTTCCACCTTTAATACATGTAAAACCTTGATACCATTTGCACTTGTCTTGACCGATTCTGTGTTCAGGACAAAAATAACTTGGAAAGAATCTTTATAGCCTACAGCACCTCAGAATCCTACTAATGGTATGAAGCTAATTTTTTTCCCCTTTCCCTAAAATGGATAATTTAAGCATTCTTGAATTCTCTCAACCTGTTCCTTTATCTTAGGGTCAGGTTTCTACTCTTTACTTTTTAAAATTTAAGCCAATTTGTGGGCTTTCAGTATCCCTGAGGAACTTTGGATGTGATGATTCTGGAAGGAAAGGAGCTGAAATTAAAACCAAGAGAATGCAGATGAAGCTTGCCTCGGGTAATTTTGACAGGGTTTTGGAAGTTGTACAAGTTTAGTTATGCTTTTCCTTGTCTTCTTTGTGTCTTTATTTCTCCTACCCTACCTCCAGAAGGAGACAAGAATAGTTTTTAAATTGTACTTTTTAAAGTAAGTTCATTGGTACAATAAATGGGTACAATAAGCAGGCGCAGTGTGTGATCGCATTCATCACAGAGAATTCGTAATCATACCTGATACATCTTGATTCCTCTTTTTTGTTGCTTTCTCCTCTACTCCCTTCAACCCCTCCTTCTGTCCTTATTTACAAAGTTTGTTTCCATTTTATCCTTCTTCTCTCATTGGTTTTCATTTCTAGTCCTTCCTTTCCCCCTCCTTAGTTCCCCTTTCCTTTTGAACAACTTCTTTCTATGTCACCATTTCTATTATATATTTTGGTTCCTATTTAAAACTTTCAGTTTCTCATAGCAGAGAGATAATGTGATTTTTACACATGTGTTCAATTGACTTCACTTAAGAGTCAGGTCTCAAGGTGCAACCATTTAACTATAAATGTCTCAAGTTTATCTTTCTTTATGATTGAGTAATACCTCATTGCATTAAAATCATATCTTTCTTTATTCATTCATCAGTTGATGGGCATTTGGGTTGTTTCCAAGATGTAACTATTACAAGCTGTGCTGCTTTAAACATAGGTACACATTTATCGCTGTGTACTTTAAGTAAATTGTACTTTTAAAAAAAAATTGCAGCTTTAGGAAAGGACAAGTTCAAGTGAGGGTGAAAAAGTTACACAATGCCTTTTTTCCCTTCCAGGAAACTCATTAAAAAAAGTCCTAAGGGTCTTAAAGGTACCATAAACCTGTAAATTGGTGCTGTGGTTTTTACCTATAAATCACTCTTCCTCCCAAGGCTTCCATCCTGAAGGAAGCAACAATATCAGAGGGCAGCAACTTCTTAAACTTCAAACACATGGAAATGGTTTGCATTTGACCGTAACCTACCAAATGGGAGCACAGATCTATTCTGGGTCACCCCTTCTAAAGATGCCCCCAAGATCATATAAAATTCCCAACTCCAGAATGTAACGTGTCTCTCTGTCTCTGAGTGCATACTTCTATGTTTCTGCCTAATAAATCTTTCAAATTCCGCTCACTGCAGGGTAAGTCAACACACCTACCCTGTGAATATGGTGAGTTGAAGTCCCTAGCTCCTCTTTGCCTCAGTTTCCTCCTTTTTTGACTCAGGATTCAGCTCCTCCGGGCGTTTGGCTTCTAGGATGTGTTGTCATCCTCCTGTGTGGGGAATCGTGGTGGTTTTCTTTCAAGGCCACATTGCTGCTGAATGATGGATAAGTCTATAGTAAATCATTAACTTTCCACCCTCTAAGCTATGTCCAAGGACTATGAATACATCACTAGCTAATCTAACTGCTTGTCATGTCTTTAAAAATACCATTTCTTTCCCTATCTCAGTATCACATCAAAAGTCCTTATCAAGTTCAAACATTTATATTTCATTCTGATCCCCTTGACCACTATATACTTGTTAATTAATTCTGTCTGGAAGGATTGTTTCTAGCGACACCAAAGGCACTGGATGCGAACAAAACAAACATTACTAAGTCTTCAAACACCACCTGGCTATCCTCAGAATTTAGATGGACAAGACAATGGAACCACTGTGACCTCAGGAAAGAGTGTTCATGAGTGACACTTTCAGACCCTCTACTATGTTAAAATCAAATATAAATATCTCAGCTTTTCACCATGATGGCACCATCCTCTCTTGAACTTGTCCACTGCTTTCTTGCAGTAGATCCATAAACTGTTCTATATTTCTTGAGTATTGGTAAACTCTTTACCACCTCAGATACCAGCCTCTCACACACCATGCTTTGAATGGCATTCTGGTCTTGGATTGGGGTTGCAAGTGCGGGAGGGGCTCATGGCGATTCTGAGGACAAAGGGAAGAAGGGACTAGATTTTGTAGCCATCTAATCTCACAGGGAAAGTCCTAAAAGATGACCAGACACCTTGGACTCTGATGATAAACTTCACGAGAAGTCTCCCTTACCTTGCTATGCTAAAAAAGACTCTCCTCTCCGGACTCCAGTCTTTAAAAAGGCCCCTTTGGATCACCTGATTCTGGAGGATACCAGCCTCCCAAGGGAGAAGGTTGGGGTGGAGAATTCTCATCAGCAGCATGATTATTCTGAGGTATGGAGTGGTGAAAAGAACATATTTCATAGCAAGGAGATGAGAAAGGACTCCGAGTCCAGAGCCTGCACTTCAGGCCATAAGCACTTGCAGACCAGGCCCAGCCACTTCCTGAGGCCTCCAGGATGATGTGGGACTTGAACCAGCTCCTGGGACAGCCACCTGTGTACTGACAGGAAAAGGTGGCTCTTGAGACGGCAGGTAGAAGCCCCCTGTGAAAGCTGACTGGGGAGGGGGCTGGTGCTGGGGAGGAGGCTGGACGCAGCAAAGTTGCTCTCCGTTAAGATTGCGAGAGAGAGAGAGAGAGAGAGAGAGAGAGAGAGAGAGAGAGAGAGAGAGAGAGTGCATATGTGTGTGGCGGCTCCCACTTGATCTTCTCAGGAAGCCGCAGCACGCGACTGTCTCCCAGCAGTTCTGGCCTCCTCCAGCCCTGGCAAACACAGGAAGAAAGAAATGGGCAGTTAGTTGCCAAATGTCCCAGGCTCTTGGCCACATTAGGAAATAGGTGTATGCTCAGCAAAGCCTCCAAAGCTGCGGATCCACCCCAAAATGAACCCCTGGGCGGAGAGAGCCACCCCACTTGGCTCTGTCCTCTGAGGTGGAACCTAGGGCTGGGAGCTGGGAGAGGGGTTGGCAGTCTGGGATCAGGGGAAGGTCAGTGAGGAGCAGGGCCTGGGGCTGAGCCTTGTCTCACTTTCCTTGGTTGTGAGCACTTGGCCAGTCTCTGCTGTTTCCGGGGCTGCAGGTCCCCAGTGCCTGAGAACCATCTTTGAATCCATCCCAGAAACCAAGCCAAGCCCTTGGCCGACATTCTTTCTCCTTTAGCCTTCACCTGACCCTGAAAGTAGCTATCACATGGGCTCCACTTCACAGACAGAAAAAAATGTGAGACTCAAAGGAATAAGTAACTCAGCCAAGAGGACACTGCCAAGAAACAGCAAGTAGATGCTGAGGCCTTCAGAGTGAGGGCAGGGCACTTTCTGTTGAGCAAATTGATGGAGGTATTGAATGATAGCACTTCCAGAGAAATGTGACGGGCATTCACAGACAACTGCGCAAAGCTACTGTTCTTATCTATGAGTTGGTGAGACCCAGAAAAACTCTAGGCTGTATCCTTCCAAATTGTAGAGGCCTTGACCATGCCATTTCTTTCACCTGAGTAAGAAACTTCTATACATGCTTTAAGGCCCAGCTCAGAGGTCACCTACTCTGTAAAGCCTTCCTAGTAATCATGGTTCCTTTCAGAACCCGTGTCCATAATTGTCACCCTATGCAACTATTGTCTGTTTCCTTGACTATTTCTCCATCTCCCAAAGGGTTGAAAGATAGTTTCTTAAGCCAGGTTGGCCTGGATTCAAATACCACTTCTGTTAGTTATAAGCTGTATGGTCTTGGGAGAGCCGCTAACTACTCTAAGACTCGTTCCTCTTTTATAAAACTGAAATAATAATATCTAGTTTGTGTGGTTAGTGTTAGATTTAATAAGTCAATATGCCCATAGTAGTTACTAAGCAATGATACCCATTTTTATTATGCTTGTGGTTGTTAATATTCTTAAAGTTAATTTTTAAATTTCAAAATAACTACCAACTTAAAGAATGTTTCCAAAAATAGTATAAACATTCTTATCTAGATTTTACTCAGATTATTCAAGTTGCTATCTTATATTAGCCTTATCATTACATATATACATGTACAAATATGTGTGTAAATATATATATTTATTTTTCAGACAATTTTTTTGTTTGTTTTTGTATCTGTGAGATAAGATCTCACCATGTAGTTCAGGGTAGCTTTAAATTCACTATGTAGCCCAGTGAAAGTCATAGTGACCCTCCTACCTCAGCCTCCTGATTCTGGTATTACAGGCATGTACTACCACACCTGATGAGCAGACACCATATTCACTTTTAAAAGTTTTAAAGATAATAAAACCCAATAAAAATAAAACAATAAAGCAATCAAAACAAAGCAGTGACATTGGTACAGAACTTCGAAGCAGGATAATAGGAAATCAACAATGGCTACCATTGTATTTCTTATTATCTTCACAGTAGTTGTCTGTTCCGTCAGACATAGTAAAATTGAACCAAACAAAACAGAATAAAACCAATCAAAACAGAACATTGAATAAAGCAAAACAATAAAGCAGAACAAGACAAAACAGGGAAAACAATATTGGATTTCAAAAACAAGATAAAGGAAATCCCCTGTGTTTACCACACTGCACACTGTTATCCTCCCAACAGATGCTCAGACCACTGGCCCCAGGCCTGCAAAGTCAACCAAACAATAAAAGCACCCAGTTGCTTTTTGCACCTCAGTTGCCATCAACGCAACCTGCCAGTTGCTTGCTGAGGGGTGGGAGAGCCCGCACTGGTAGGTAAGCGTGTGGGAGGCGCTTTCTGACTTTTCTCTTCTTGGGCTCCCCATGGCTTGCTCCTGAGGCTTACAGAAAGATCTAATCGGCTTCTTCTTCTTGCAACTCACAGTTGTAATAAAGATGCTAAGACGTATTTAGAGTTGTGGGGAACCAAGCGGGTCCTAAGTCCAGCCAAAATAACGGTTCACTGGAACAAAGGTCTCAACCCAGGGCCCAACCTGGATTTTGTCAACTTGTGAAGAAGGGAGCAGCTGGAGGATGAAGTGACTGAGAAAGGCGGGAAGTAGACTGAGTGAGTGCTAAGAGCTGGGCTAGGTAGGGGGCCTGAAATCACCTCTGCCATATACAGAGAGAAGAATGGGCAGAAAGACCAATCTGCACAACATAACTGAGGTAATATTTAATGTTCTGGGGCCGGTGCTTCAGTTCTGATGTGTAAACGTTTCTGCCCTGGGAAGTTATAGCCTCTTATCTCAACACTGATCCTCATTGACAGCTGTGGAGTGGTGGCTCAATCATATTTTTGGGGAGTTATGGAATAGGGAAACAGCAACTATGGCCTACCTTCAAAGACTGCGCATCATCACAGGGACAGCTATTACTTTTTGTGGAGAGTGTAATGAGGGCACTACAGATTTGACCCTGTCCCTGGGTCTCCTCATCTGCAAGGTAGGGATATCACTGGTCAGGGTCTGAGGAGTGTCCTGAAGCAGAAATAAGGAACCTCGCTCACTCTACCTGCAGAATGCTTGCAGGTTGGCCGACTCCTGTCATGGAAAAAGAATTTTCAAGACTAGGCAGTAAAAGGCACGGGAAGGGACTTAACAGGCAAAAATTAAAAGGTACAGACTGAAAGAAAAAGAGTGCAGGCCCTCAAAAGAGGGAGGTATTTATTTTCTAGAACAAGGAATCAGAGAACATTTACGGCTCCCTCAAGGAAATAGAAACCCCAAAACAAGGAGTCCACCTGAAGAGTACTGGCCCATATTATAGGTATGAGCCCTGTTTGTTTTGTTTTGTTTTTTGTCTTTTTGAGACAAGGTCTCACTATGCAGTTCAGACTGGCCTTCAGCTCTCTTTGTAACCCAGACTGGTCTCAAACTGGCAATGATCCTCCAGCCTCAGTTTCCTGAGCGCTGGGGTTACAGGAGTGTGCCACCACACCCAGCTTCTTTTTTAAATAGGTAATTTAAATTTTCTTTAGATTTTCTCAACCTATTCCTTTATCTTAGGATCAAGTTTCTCTTTCTTTCTTTCTTTCTTTCTTTCTTTCTTTCTTTCTTTCTTTCTTTCTTTCTTTCTTTCTTTCGGTACTGGGGATTGAACTCATGACCTCACACTTGCCAGGCAGGCGCTTATGCCACTGAGCTAAATCTCCAGCCCTCGACTTTCAATATTCTTAAAAATTGCAGGTGTGAAGATCTGGAAGGGAAGGAGCCTAAATTTAACCAAAGGAATGCTGGTGTGGATCACCGTGGGTAACTTCAACTGGATCCTGGAATTTGCAATCTTCTTAAAAGTACAATGTTACGATTTTCTCCTCTGCTTTCTACCTATCTTTTATGTCTTCTAGCCTACCTCAGGGTGGCCACAGCAGCTGTGGAGGTTCACCTGCAGAGCCAGTGTGATTACATCAAAACAAGCACCGGGCAGCATGGGGGCTCCCTTCTTCCTCCCCCCTGGCAGGCAGGTCCCTGCCCTCTGTGGCTCAGGTGACTGAATACAGTCCGCCTCCATGCCGTTTCTACCTACTGCAGGTGAAAAATACTCAGAAAAAGGATTCCAGGAAGTTCCAAAAAAGCAAAATTTCAGCATGCGGCACATGGGGTGTCACTCGGAGCCCGCAGGGCACAGGGATGTGTTCTCGTGCCCTGCTGTTGCCGCTCCCGGGTCACAGGTTGTGGGGCTCTGTGGCTCTCGGTGCCTGAGTGCTGCTCACCTCAGGTCCTGTTCGTGCACCTCGGGATTAGGCTTCGGGTGGTTTCTAATGACCATGTTCAGGCTTCTCCCCGTCATGGTTCCCCAGACAACATTGCGTAACCACTATTTACACAGCATTTACTTTGGATCAGGTATTAGAAATAATCTAGGGATCATTTAAAGTAGAAGGAGGATGTGAGTAGGTTATATATAAGCACTGCTTTATTTTTCATAAGGGATCTGGACATCAGCAGAGCTTGTATCTGTGGGGAGTCCTGGAACCAATCCCCAGAAGATATAGAGGGTGATGATGCCATATTCACTTGGGGGGAACTGAGGAGGACCCCAGGCCTGGAAGCCGCTGCAGGAGAGGAAACAAGTCAGGCCTGCCCGGGCCCTCTCCGCTTCCTCTCCCTGCGTGTGGGCGGGGGTGGGGGTTGGGGTAGGATTGGGAGGTGTCACCGTGCAACCACCTGCACCCTAGAGGAGCGGCTGGCTGGGCCAAGCAGATGCTTTATGGAAAACCTCCCAAGTCTTCCCTGCAGGGCCATGTTTTTCTTTTGGGGCAGGGCCCAGAGCAAGAGTGTGACCCGATGTGCCTTTCTGGAACATTCCTTCTGACTGCTACATGCAGGATGGATGGATGGGTGGGGTGGGGAGCACAGGGCAGGGTGGTGGCTCTCAGGAGGTTGGTGCCACCTCCCAGGTGGGACCCATGCAGACAGAAGGGGCTGCTTCTCTGAGCTGGCCCCTGCCCTGTGTGGCCTGGAGCCAGTGTGAAGGACCAGCAGGCCGGGTGGAGGGGACCCTCAAACAAGGGCACTGAAGAAGAAAAGTTCCCTGATGGCTGTAGCATGGGGTTGGTTGCAAGGAGATGGTGACTTGGCCACGAGATCATGTTTTGGTCTTGTTCCTGGAGCCTGGCAACCCCCCAGTTTCTAAAGTATGATGTTCCTTCTGGGATGCACCAATTAAGAAAAAGCCACTGAGAGTTATATAAATCTGCTTTCCCAGATTCTAGTTTGTAGACTTTAGAAAGGAGGAGCTTAGGGGCCTGTTGGATGACATCTGATAGAGTCCTGCTACAGGACCTCAGGGATCACTCCACACCTGCCTCACCAGTTCCCCAACTCCCCAAGCCCCCGAGCTGAACCAGAGAAACAAGGTGCCCCCTCACAGCAATGGCCTGTGCCACTCACCTTCCCCTTCCCAGGTGGAGAGAAAGGCCTGCTGTGGCCGCACTGGATGGAGGAAGAGAGAGGAAGCAATAAAGGAGGGAGAGAGGAAGCGGGAACAGAGAGAAGGGGCACACAGGCCTGTGACCTTTCAGCCTCTAGACCCCAGCCTCCTTGGAGACAAAGGCAATCAAGGTCCAGGGATCCAGCCAGTCAGAGCAGCCAGTCTGAATTCCTAAGGGAGGGCAGGAGATGAAAGCTGAGAGGCAGGCGATTCCAACAGTATGTGGATGTTCCTGCCCAAGCATTGAAAGCTTCTGCACCCACCCCTACCTATGTCCAGAGCCCAGGGGCCAGGTGAACAATTGGAGCTATCACAGGCTTCTGAGCACCACTGTCACATGATGAGATGCTTTTATGGTTATTAGAACATTTACTGAACACTTACGCTATGCAAGGTACAAAGCTAAGTGTGCATTTTAACTAATTTCAATAAGGTTCACCCTGCCTTCTGGATAGAGACCTGGAGAATTTCCTGTGGTTCCGTAAGTCAAATAATATATTCTTGCTAAATTTCCTTTCTGCTAAAGTCAGCTCTGGTTGCTTTCTGTTGCTTGCAGTTAGTTGTCTGTAAATTTCTGTGTCATGTACAGGAACACGCCTGTGACTTTGGTAACTGAGGCAACCACTGTGATGAGAAGCACAGGAGGCAATCTCTGGGGGCTGGTTTCCAGGTGCCTGGTAGCCCAAAGGTGGAAGCTTCCCTTGTGAGCGGACAGGGAGGACAGACATATAAAACGCTTTAGGTACATCTTGTTTACTCCACCCCATCAAGGGAGAAGCTAGTACATCCTACAGATGAAGACACAGGGTGCTGCAGAGGCCTCATAGGTACTAAGGAGTGGAGCTGGGGACAAGTCCATGCCCTGGTCCCCTGTCACTGTCCCTGCTGCTCTTCCTGTAGGAAGCACAAATAGTTAAAGGCGGGGGTTGGGGGGGGGCGGATACTGGCCAGGTGAGGATGTAAGATGGGATGGAGCACTGTGCTAGTGTGGGGTGCTGTGATGGAAGAGAATCCCTGTCCGGGCTGGTAGACACCACCATGCTGTACTCAGTAGGAACTCAGTCCACAGGAAGCCCAGGGAGCCCCCGTGGCCACCAAGAGACCATTGTGTAACCCGCTCATTGTGTAAACAGCCTGGGGCCAAGAAGAGAGCTGCAGAACATGGCCATCACACATGCTCCAGCCGGGTGGTGCTCTCCACTTGTCATGGACGCCATCTGTGGGTGACTGAGGGTGGTGCCCAGCCTGCGCCTCGGCCTGCCCTCTGGTGACAACCTATCCTTGCCTACTCCGCCACAGCCTCTTCCATGCATAGGAGGCTCAGAGTTTTCTTGGATTCCAGGTAGCAGAATAAGGAAGATGAGGGGAGGGGAGAGAAAAACCAGATGTCTGGGGCCAGCTCTGAGGTGGGGCTCTGCAATCTCTGCATGGAGTCAGGGGTTCTTCATCTTTTTTGTTTGCTAATGGCCTGGAATGGAATCTGGCACATGGTAGGTGTCAAATGAACTGTGCTTAGTGGCACACATCTGTGGTCTCAGCTACTTAGGAGGCTGAAGCAGAAGATCACAACTTAGAGGCCAGAGAGGTTGGAGAAAGGAATCATTCAAGGGGAGAGCAGTAGTGCTGGTGAGAGAAATGAACAGAGAGGGAAATATGGAAGTTATTTCTAGAAACAACATATACATACAAAAACACAAGTGAAATACTTAAATCATTTTAAAATTATTTTGAGGGTGTCAGAACTGTAATTCTGGGATCGCCATGTGACCTGAAAATGAAACCAGAAGGCTCATATGCCTATTGATTGGATTTTTTTTTCAGAGCTGGGGATGGGACCCAGGGTTACATGCATGCTAGGCAGGCACTCTGTCACTGAGCTATGGTCCCACCCTATCAACTGGATTTCACGATCCTCCCAAATATTAACTGAGTATGGTGACGATGCCAAGCCTGGTTCTAAGTGGTTCACACAGGTATGCATGCCCACACGGGGGCATACACTCATGCAAAACACACAGTCCTGAAGAGATAGCATCATCTTCATCCCCATGTTATAGAGGGGTCACAGACACAAAGCGGCTGATTAACTGGCCCAGCATCACGGTTGATGTGATTAACTGGAAGTCATCTTCTGGGCAGCAGGGGGCGCCTCTTTGCCTTACAGTGGTTCGTGGGACCAGAGCAGCCGGGGCAGAGCAGCTCTGAGACACAGGTTCAGAGAGGGCCCAATGCCTGGTGGTGTCTGAAGATGGCTTTTGAAACTAGATTTTGACCTCCTCTTCCAGGCTTTCACGTTATCTTCCCAGGAAGGGAAGATAAATGACAACAAGACTGGGCCCAGAGGTCAACTGGAGACTGCTGTTTTCCCAGCCGTGGAGAGGCCACCTCCTCCAGCCTCTCTGAGCCAACTCTGGACTCTGGCCGTGAAGAGCCAGGACCGCATGTGGTCACTGTGGGAAAATCAGGAAACACAGGGAGCCAAAGAAAATAAAGATCAGCTGTAACCCCTCTCACCAGAGAGACTCTTGGACACCATCTTTCAGTGTTTTGTCTAGCAGTTTTTCTTTCTACTAGTGTGTGGCAGGTGTGCGTACTTATACACACACACGTGCCTATCACTGTATGTCGTTATGCAACATGGATCATCACTCAATACTGTCAATTTTTTTTGTATCATTAAATGTTTTCTTGAGCTTTCACATTATTGGTTTATGTAAATTTGTAGAAGTATCACATGCAAATCTTACACAGTTTGCATTCTTTTTATTTACTATTTATTTTTGTCTTTTTTGAGACAAGGTCTCAAGGTGAAGTTAAGGCTGGTCTTGAACTCACTTTGTAGCCCAGCCTTGAACTTGCAACAATTCTTTTGCCTCAGCCCCCTAAGGGCTGGGATTACAGGCTTGAGCTACCATGCCTGGCACAGTTTGCATTCTTAATTGAGGTATAATTTACATATAATAAAATTCACCCTTTCTAGAGCATACATTTGTAAATTGCAACAAACTCATAGTTGTGTGATTGTTACTATAATCAAGTTATAAAACAGCCCTTTCACCCCAGCCCTTTCGCCCCTTTGTGGTCAACTTCTCCTACTGCCCCAGACTTTGTCCATGTTTTATTGTTGTACACATTTGTCTTTTCCAGAACATCATATAAGTGGATCATAGAGTATGCATATTTTGGGTCTGGCTTCTTTCACTTAGCAGAGTGCACTGAAATTTGTCTGTGGTGTTGTATTTATCAAGAGTGTTTCTTTTTATTGCTGAATATTGTTCCATTGCGTGTGTATACCAGATCCTGTTTATCCATTCATCAGTTTTGGGTGATTGTGAATAGAGCTGCTATAAACATTCACATACTGGCTTTTGGGTGAATATAAATTTTTATTTCTTTTGAGGAAATACCAGGAAATGAGACTGTTTGATCCCACAGTATAATCCTAAGAACAGACAATATCATTTGTTTAAAAAACATGGAACAAGAGAATTGTGTTTTACTTGCAGCTGCTGATACCATTTAAAAAATCTGAATAATACAGACAAACTGCTCACAGTTTATATCTTTCTCTCTCTGTGTACATTTGCAACATCTATCTGGATTATATAAATAAGATGATAGTGCATGTGTGGCTCTACAATCTGCTTATTTTAATATTCCTTTCCATGCGGCCACATTAAAATTTATTACTTCTCTTTACATTACTGGACAATGCTTCATGGTATAGAGGTACAAAAATTTATTTACTGTTTTTTCAGATCACTTTCTTTATTAGGACGTGTTTGCAGTACATGTTTACAATGCTTGCGGGAAGCTGGGACATGCATGTAATTCATCTTAGTCCTGTTTGTATCCCTTTCCCTTCCCTCCCTCCCCACTTCATCCCTCTCTTGAGCTTCTTCTTCTTCTTCTTCTTCTTCTTCTTCTTCTTCTTCTTCTTCTTCTTCTTCTTCTTCTTCCTTCTTCTTCTTCTTCTTCTTCTTCTTCTTCTTCTTCTTCTTCTTCTTCTTCTTCTTCTTCTTTCTTCTTCTTTGTATGCACTTGAAGGACACAGCATTCACATTCCTTGTGTGGATTTGGTGCGCACACATGACACACCTTCATTCTTTTTTCATCTGCTCCATCCTCCCCTCCCCTCCACTCCGTCTTTGATCCTCTTCTCCTTGAGAACCATCTACAGCAATGGGAAGTAAGGGGATAATTTTTCTTAAAAATTTGCTTAAGTAATCTCTTCTTATTGTATATTTAATTAGATTGTTTTCTAGTTTTTGACTTTTATAAGGAACATATTTGAACCAAACTTTTTCCTCTTATTTATGGTTATTCCTTCAGAATCAGTTTCTAGATGGTAACTTGCATGCTGCTGTACTTAATTTGACTTTTCCTTACTTTTTTTCTCATATATATGAAAAGCTAATATACCACACAACTTGCATTCCAAATCCAAGAGGAAAACATGGTTTCTCTAATCAGCAGTGCGAGAATAATTAGCTACTCATCTGAGAGAAAATAAGAGTGACTTCCTACTTCATATCACACATCAAAAATCCATTCTGAATGGATTACGAATTTAAAAGTAGGTGGTAAAACTTTAAAACTTTATAATAAAATAGAGGAATGATCCTTTATAATGAAACCTTTCTTAAATGAGATACCAGAAGTTTAAAACAGAAAGGAAATATTTGAAAAGCTTGACTACAGTAGAGCTGAGAACCCCCATTCATCCAAAGACCCTCTGAAGGAAATGAAAAGACAAGGCACAATCTCCAGTTAGGTATTTGCAACACACACAACTCAGCCATGAGTAACATCTAACACAGAAAGTAGAAAGGATCCATAAACATGAGAAAAGATGCCCATGCTCATCATCAATCACAGCACAGATGAAGACCACTGAGACATCACTGCATATCCACTACCCACGAATATGCAAGAATTTACAGCTTGGCAGCAGATACGATGAGGGCCTGGGAGGTGCTGGTGGGTGTAAAAGCCTTGGGAAACAGGCTTCTGTACTGTCAGAGAAGCCGTGGCCATACACACATGTGCGAGTACACTCCCTGGCTTCCCCAAAGCAGCCTTTGAAGCTGACCAGCAGCCTTACAGAAGTAGTCAGGGAAGCACTGCTTACCTGGAGAATACAGCTAACCATCAGCAACAAAAGCGTGCATCGTTATGTGCACACAGCGAACAGTGCATAGCGTTGGAAACGAAAGAGCCAACATGGATGAATCTCAAAAGCAGAATCTTGAGCACACAGGCAAATCAGAGAGGAACACAGTTGGTAAACTCCACTGATATAAAATCTGAAGCAGACAAGGTGACAGAATATTTTGTTTTATATACAAAAAGTCAGACTGTAGAGAAAAGCAAAGCACTGGGTTACCTTGGGCGAGGGACAGGGACGTGAGGGTGTATATGGGCCATGATTTTTATTTCCTATACCTCGTGGGGTTATCGACAGCTTATAAAGCTTGCTAGCTGGAGAGATGACAAAGGGGTTAGCCTGGAGCGTGCCTTTCACTTGCAAGCCAACAGACCCCAAGTCTCTACTCCCAAGCACCTCCTTTATCTGACTCTCAGATACCAAGTCAGTATTCCCCGGCCCTATATAAGGGGAGAGCCAGGTGCCAGGCAACAGAGCCCACACCTGTACCCCAAGAATGGAATTATTTAAACCAACCACTCCAAAGGCATCTGCTTTGCCAAGCTTGCCTTTCCCCTGGAAGCCCCAGTAGAAGCTCGGACCCTTTTTACTACTTCTGCCTCCCAACCAGACCTGCTGCTTCTCCATGGGACCCCGCGTAGCACAGTGTGTCCCCTTCACTGGGAACTGCAATAACACACTCTTCCTTCAGTGGTGTTAGTGTCTCCAATTTGTCACAATAACCTCCATAAATTAAGATCTCTGCTACAATCACTAGGATGGGGATCTCATCAAGAAGGGCTCATGGGTGTGTTTAGAGGTATTTATCAACACCCCTTTAGCTGTAAATGTATACTTTCTTATTTGCTCATACTCCACAATAAAAAATGGGAAAATCCGTAATCACTGTTATTGAGAATAAAAGTACTAGATCATGGTGCCAGTGTTAATTTCTTCATTTTGATAAATATTCCATGCTTCTGGAAGATACTCACAAAAGGGGAGCTAGGCAAAAGGAACACTAGAATTCTTCATACTGCCTTTACAGGCCTTTTCTAAGTCTGAAATTATTTGAAGATAAAGGTTTTTAGGGGGTAATATAGAAGCTGGATGTGCAGGGCCTCAGAGACCACTGTGAAGTGTTCAGAGTCCACTCCATGAGCCCTGTGTACCCCTGGAGGGTTTTCAAAAGGCAGGGCTGTGTCCAAAGCTTTGATAAGACACAACACAGTTTCCAAAGTATTTCAAATATTGCTCTAGATGTGGGGGCAGAACTTTGCTGAGCCACACGGAGATGGCCTTGATCACGAGGCTCAAAGTCCCAGGCTAAGGCCAAGTGGCCCTGCAAGGGAGGATGTGGAGGAGGAGCCAGAGAGAACACAGTACCCATTTATGGTGGCCAGCTGGGATGAGGGGCAGAGTCCCACACACATCACAAGAGGGGTCCTTGGGAGAGAATGGGGGACAAAACAGCAGGGCTACTGAATTTAGGACTGTGCAGGGGGGCTGGGAGCTCCTCAGACTGCTTCTGTCCTTCACCAAGACCCTAGCCTTCCTTCTCACACCTCCACTGCACCCTACTTTGAGGTTGGCTTCCAATACATGCGCGCGCGCAAACACACACACACACACACACACACACACACACACACACACACACCCCTGACTCTTGTTCCTTACATCTACCCTCCCCTTCAGGGACTTCCAACCCAAGTTTGTTTGTTTGTTTGTTTGTTTGAGACAAGATCTTGCTATGTGGTACAGGCTAATCTCTAACCAGGGATCCTACTGCCTCAGCCTCCTGAGTTGAGATTATAGGTGTGTGCTAACACACCCACCTCCCGACTGGGGTCTCACCCTTGCCTAAAATTTCTTTGTACCTGCACAGCTCACAGAATTCTACACCATAAAGCCAGATGGACTGTTCCCTTCACCCTAGGTTCCCTTGCAGCTGCCACCCTCATCACCCTTCAGCCCGACTTGAAACCCTTGCTTGATGTCCCACTTCCAGTCTATACATCCCTCTCTCCCTCCTGCCCTGCTTCCTCGGCCTCCATAGCCCTCCTCACCTATGAGGTATTGCAGACAGATTTGCTCCTCACCTCTCGCCCTCATTGGACGGTAAGGCCAGTGTTGCAGGCTGAACTGCAGCCTCCCACGTCACGTGTGAAAGTCCTGACCCCCATACCACCCAGTGCAGCTTCCTTTAAGGAAACAGTCTTTACAAAGGTAAGTGAACAAAACGAGGCTGTTCTGAGGAGTCCTAAACTACTATGAATGGTTTTTAAAATAGGGGAGAGCTGGATGCTCACATCCACAGGGAACATGCCATGTGAACAAGCAGACAGGCAGCCGGGGCCAAGAAGAGAGGCCTGGGGCAGACCTTTCCCTCCAAGGCCTCGGAAGACACTAGGCCTGATCCCTCAGTCTCGGACTTCAGAACAGTAAAATAATAATAACAATAAATTTTATTCTGTTGTGTGAGCCAGTCAGCCAGTCAGCCTGTGGTGTTTGGTTTCGGTGGCCCTATCACACTCACCAGCCCCAGAGGGTGGCTGAGTTCTGCTGTGCTCACAACACTATTTCCGGGGCCCCAAACAATATTTGGCACACAGAAAGAAATCAATACATATTTGTTGTTTGGATAAGTGAAACAGCATATTTCTAAACTCAGTGGATCTTCCTTTTGGTCCTCCAATAATTATCTTTAAAATAGAATTAGCAGAATAGGGGGAAATGGAAAAGACACACAGAAGCAAACCACAGCAAGTTTATCCTCCCAGATGGGTTCTGGGAAAACAGGCAAATGGCTGTCCGATGTCGTGCAGCGGGGTAGGCTTTTAAAATCCACAGATCATCTGCTGTCAAGCATGCTGCTGGATACTGGACACCATCTTTGTCTTGTGAAAAACGTGTGCAGGATGACCCCCTGTCACCCCTGCCTCCGTGTGCATTGCCCTCTCACACGGAATAGGGCTGGCCGTGAGGGAGACTGTGGAAATAGCGTAAAGCTTCTGAGGTCAGGTCCTCTTTGCTCTGCCTGAGATCACTTTGTATGGAGGAAGACCGTTCCCATGCTGTGAAGACACTCGAGGAGCCCCAGGGAGAGGTCACACCTCGAGGAACCAAGGCCTCCTGTCAACAGCCAGAACCAGGGCCTCTACCTTAGAAGTGCACCGTCTTCGAAGCAGATCTTCAGCCCATCAAGCCATCTGATGTCCGCGGTCCCAGCTACCATCCTAACTGCAGCCTTGTGACTCTGACCCAGGACAATTCAAGCAGGCCACTCCTGAATCCTGGTCCACAGAAACTGCGAGAAACAATAAGCCACTTCACAGGGACCAGCAACAGGTGACTAGTGCACCCTTGAAGACAGCCCCACATCAGCCCGTTGTTAACTGCATGGCAACGTCTAGGGACATGGACAGGTTTTAGCTCTCGATTTACTGATCTCCTAGCAGCCTTAACCCTGTATGCCTCTCTTCCCCTGAGACACAACTGGCTTCATTCCTTACTCTCCTTGGGGCCTAGGAAATTCTTTCTGCGGTTTGCTTGTGGGTTTGATATTATCCCTTAGTTCCCTGGAGTCTGTGTTTCTGTCCTTGACTCCTCTCTTCCCACCATCATAAGCTTTCTCAGGCTCCTCACAGGCAAGGTTCTTTCCATGTGTGGTCCACGTCTCAGGCCTTTCTGCAGCTCAGAGCTCTTTGGAAACCCAGATCATCAATCCAAGCACAGACACATCCCTCAAAACCCTCAGGCTCAGGATTCCATATTACTCCCTTTCCCCGGTCCTGCTCATCCTTGTGTGTCTCCATTTGATAACTATCCCTGCTTCCTGCCAGTGACCTGGCATCACCCTGATACCTCCTTCTCCCCCACAGCAGCAGCGGCCTCACCCTGGAAATTTTACCTCCTGGATGGTTAGTTTAGCATTTCTGTTCTCCTCCTCTGTCTTACATGCCCTCTGCTGCAGTCCAGGCTACCATCACTTCCCACCTGTGAGAAAGAAAAGAACCAGGACCAACCTTTCCCTTTTCCTCATACAGCCACGAGGAACGTGATCTTACCAACAGATGCCACACCTGAAACCCCTGCCTCCTGGACAGTGTCCAGGGCAGCTAGCTATCCCATGGTCTTTCTGCCACCTGTTCAGATGCTTCTACAGCTGTGCCCTGGAGCTGGTGGAGGTAGGAGAGGTGAGAGGCAGGAGAATTAGACCCCTCCTCTATTCTCAGCACTGCTGCTGCTTCTGAGGAACAACTGAAAGACTTGATAGGGCAAAGATCAGAGAGGGACAGGCCCATTGCCAATAATCCCCAAACCCCCAAACCCTAAAGGGCCATGATTAACATGATAGCCTTCCTGGAGATTCCTTCAAAGTGGCACTTACAATGTCAGCTCTATCCTTTTCCTAGAAGTGGGAGATGTCCATCAAGTGGCAGTGTCTCTTGAAATTTGGTAGAGCTATAGTCACGACAGCCAAGGGTGTCCTAGAAGGCCCGTGATAGGTCTGGGACATCTTTGCTTTTGCTGCAGCAGGCTTGGAACCCAGACCTGTGCCAGATGACTCTGCCTGCAGCCACTCTGGATGACTACCCTGCAACCTCTGGGTGATACCCCCACCCCAGTCACTAGTCTGAAAGCTCCAGATAGGTCCACAAAGTGCAGGAAACTGGTCATGCCTGGCTCACTCTTCCCCTATAATTAGGTTTCTCTCTTACTCCTCTGGGGAGTTCAGAAGGGCTCCATTTCGTGTACTATACCTCTGAACTGCAGCACAGGTCCCAGTACAACTTTGCTCGAGTGGTCCTGTTGCCTACTCGTGATGCTTATCTTGAGTAGACTGGGACAACTGGGTTGCACTAAAAAGAGCTGGCCATGCTAGGGCCTATTTGCCTTGGAGAAGTTCAGAGACCGGAAGCAGCAAAGAACCAAGAACAGTAGGGACCAGCAGGGACTGGCAGTGACTGATGATCTGTAGACATCTTTGGGGAGCCCCTGTCTTAGTCACTTCCCTACTGCTGAGACACAATACCCAACACCCACAATTTAAAGGAGGAGAGGTTTATTATGGTCAGCAGGCTTCAAGGCAGACAGAGGATGGCTGAGGAAGCCTGGCAGAGGAAAAGTTGCTCAATCCATGGTAGTCAGGAAGCTGAGAGGGAAAAGAGGAGCTGGGGAGGGAGATATTCCAGACCATGCTCCCAGAATCCCACCTCCTCTGCCCAGGCCCCACCTCCTAGCAGCACATTTAGCCACTGAACTCATTGACGGATGAATCCGCTGATGATCATAGCACCCCACCATCCAATTGCTCTACAGACCCATGAGACTTTGGGGGGGGGACATTTTAGAACTGAACCACAATAGTCCCCGAGATGCAGCAGAAGCTGCTAGAAGAGCTCCAGAATGCTGCCAAGGCAACTACAAGTCTCAGCTGCTAGGAAGCCGATAGGGATGGCAAGGAGCTACCAAAAGCTGTGACACTAAGACCCAAGAGGCACCAGCCCTCAAAACAGAGCCGCATCACTAAGGGCTGAGAGCTACTGGCATTCAAAGCCTAGGGCTGGTAACATCCAGAGAGCAGCACTTCGGCAATTTCTGATTTCTATCAGAACTGACAGAATAATGCTCAGCTGACTGGGGACACCTGGGCCACCCTGGCAGGCTCCTCTCCAGCTGCTACTGCCTGCTCCGTCTTCCACATGGCCGTCAGCCGAACTCAGCGTGCGTTTTGTCCTGTTTTGTTTTTTGTTAGAGGCATTTTGAAATCTAAATTTGATTCTGAACTTCCTCTATTTAAACATTTTGCTGGCTTCTTATACTTCAGAGAAAGAAGAAAAGACCTTTCTGATTGTTCCCTGCCAACTTTCCTCCAGCTTCACTTCACCGAGTCAGGACTTCTGCACTTGCAGCCCCTCCTCCTAGAACACTCTCCAGCCTGATTCTTCACCACTCCGCATTATTCGAGTTCCCACGAATGGCTGCTTCCTCTAAGAGGCTTTCTCTGTCTCCTTTTCATGAAATAGGAGCTCTCAGCCCCTTCACCCTGCTTTATTTCCCCCTCTCAACACTCAGCTGCTTATGGATGCTGTGCAGGTTTTTGATGATCAGTTTGTATTTTTCTCTCCTTCTCACTAGCATATAAGAGTCCGAGGGCAGAGACTTGGTTTACTTTGTCCATGGTTTCTAAACCCAAAGTCTGAACAGGGTCCAGTAAACGAAAAGTAAGCACTCAATATCTATAATGAAGAATGAACTTCTCGCCTATTCTTGCCCTAAAGTTAGGCATTCAATGGTATCAAACTGCTCTTGGCAGCCCACAGAGCATGCTGTTCTCATCTCCAAGCCTTTATTCATGCTGCCCAGAACCCTTCCTCCTCCTGTAGATATTTCCTTCTTTGAGACTTGGCGTGTGTTGCCCCTCCTCCAGGCAGGCTTCCCCACTCCTGTCCTTTTGCCTGCCTAGCTGTCGCCCCTGGCCGGGCTCCTGCAGTTCCGTGGACACCTCAACTGCATACTTATTGTTGGGCATTGGACGCATCATTTGTGGTTTGCTTGTCTGCCTGTTTGCTCATTGATTGTGAGTGTCCTGTGAGCAAATCCTCTCTCTGGGAAATGCTTAGCAAAAAACTGGGTATAGTCAGGGTTGAGTTAATGCTTTTATGAATCAATCAATGAACCGATGAGTCAACACATGAACTGCCCTGGGTCCAATCACAGGTCTTACTCTGTAACCATGCGCAGGTGCCTATCCTCTCTGGGTCCTTGTGTTTCTCAATCTGATCTAACTCACCAGCTGTGTTTACTAAAACAGCTATTTCCAGTCCTAGCCATTAGGGTTGCAATTCCCGCAGGAAGGTGGCGTGTCTGCATGTAACGCACCCCTACAGGTCACTGTAAAGTGGCAACAGCTGAGCCCATGGTTTCTGGGTTCCTTTGGTGCCCCACAGACCTGAGAGTTCACTTTACGAGGAACCAGAAGGCAAGAGCAGCGTTTCAGAGCTTCTAAAGGATCACCCTGGAGGGATCCCCTGGGCGGGAGACAGGCAAAAAGGAAAGTGCCGTCTCCCCACTTCCTTCCTGGGGCTGCAGACTGAGTGGGGAAGAAAAACAAGTGCAGCTGCATTGGACAATTCAGCCCTTTCATCCGAGCTCGGTTCTCAGCGGCAGAAGCAGAAGGTCACAGAGAGACCTGGCACCCTCCTGGCCACCGCAGCAGTCACAGCATCTGCTGAGTGTTTTCACACTGTATGAAAGAGGCCTGGGGTGTCCTTGGCTGCTGAGCACTGAAATAGGGCTGCAGAGAGTAAAGGGCCATTCCCATGGGAAAGTAGGTAGGGAACCCTAGAGCTTTGGGGAGGGGAGCCCCTCAGTGCTGAGAATCCCAGGGGAGGGAAAGCCAGGCCAAGCTGATGCCATCGGAGGTGTGACTTGAGGGGCCTACACTATATCTTTTCTTTCTTTCTTTTCTTTTTCTTTTTCAGCTACACCACTCTGAGGAGGAATGGGCAAATTCCACAAGCCTTTGGAGTGCTCCTTACTTTCTCTGTGAAATGGACCCATGGTTTATACTTACACTGGCAGCCCTAACATGAAGAGGACTGTTGGGTACCTGTAATTTCCAGCACTCAAGAATTTTGGGATAGATTCCTGGGCTAAGGGCCAGAACAGTATATTCAATTCCTGCCTCTGCCACGGACATGCCATGTGGTATTGGAGAAGATAGTTGGCTTCTCTGGAGATCTTAGCAAACCAGAGGAGGACAGAGTGGAGGGTCTCCAAGGCAGCCTGCAACTCAGGACCCCAGTTTTGCAGGTGTGTCAGAGTACATATCAACATGACTTATCGCTGCTGACACCGGATCACCTGGCCGAGGTGGTGTTGTCAGGAGTCTCCTCTGTCAAGCCAAGCTCCACCCTGGTTCCATACTGCACAATTTGGAAGGAAGTCACTAAGTACAGCCCAGGCTTTAGAGAAGGGAATTAGGCTCCAATCTTTGAGGTAGAAGTATCCACATAAATTATTTAGAATTCTGGGTGGGAAATATGTCTGTTCTCCCATTTATTTATTCACTCATTTATCTGAGGTTTTTTTTTTTTTGGTTCACTCATTTATTTGTATCAAGATCGTGCTTTATTTTCTTGCTCCGCTTGTTCCAGCATCAGTCATTTGAAGCTCTTTCCATTGTTTCCTGTGTCCCTTGGTCAAGCCCCTTTTGTGTGGAGTTTTATACAATTTGTTTTAACATTTTACTATCTTCTGACACCATAAGATGCTCAGGTTCATTTTGTACTTTCTGATGTAGATGTAGCCATTTCTCCAAGGAACCTTGGTTTCTCTTACTGGGGAATGGGGTTAACTATCTAGCTCTGGGTACTGGGTGTGTGTATTAGTCACTTTTCTGTTATCGGAACAAAATCTTAACACCTACAACTTAAAGGAGAGAGATTTATTTTGGCTCACAGTTTTGGTGGATTCAGTTGGTGTTTGACTGATTCTGAGGCAGAAACAGCAAGGCAGAATGGTGTGGCTGAGAGAAGCTGTTTGCTATGAGGCAGCCAGAAAGCAGAATGGAAAGGGAGGGGCTGGGGACAAGAATTCACCCTTCTTTTTTATTAATTTTTTTTATTTTAAAGAGAATAAAACAAAAGAGGACAGATCTAAGCAGATCAGAACAGAACAATGTTAGCAACACAGCACTTCACAACATGACAATTGGATATTAACAGTAGCTATCACAATGTCTCTTTCTTTGAACTAGTTGAGCTTAGCTTTACACTCAATAATGTCAAACATAACAAAATAGAATAAAACCACTCAAGAGAATGAAAGTATTGCAAAGCATTCTGAACCAAATAACCAAAGATGAACAATGGCTGCTATATTATCTCATTTTCCATAAAAATTTTGTTTATACTATCATACATATTAAAATCCAATAAGACACAACATGATAGAACCAATGGTAATAGAAAAGCAAAAGCATGGTAGGACTTCAGGGCAAGATGATATCAAATCAACAGTGGCTGCCATATTGTCTTGTCTTCAAAGTAACTATTCATACCATACAAAACAGAATAAAACCATTCCAACCAATGAATGAAAACATAAGACTTCAAAGCAATATAATGATGGACCATGATTACCATAAGATCTTCTGTACTCTTACCATTTCTTGCAGTAGGGAGACTGTATGGTATTTATGCATGTGAGTTTGATTTATTTCACTAATGAGTATGGATTCAAGTTGCATCCATTTATTTATAAATATCTCAATGTGATCATGTTTTATAGCTGAGTAGTACTCCATTGTATAAAAGTACCACAATTTTTTTATCCATTCCTCAGTTGATGGGCACTTAGGTTGTTTCCAAGATCTGGCTATTACAAATTGTGCTGCTATAAACATGGGTGCACATATATCACTGCAGTAAGATGTTTTCAGTTCTTCTGGATTCACCCCTTCTACATCATTCAGTGACTCCCTCTTCTGACCAAGCCCTGTCCCCAAATGTGAGATTTTTGAAGGATGTTTTAGATCTAAACCATAACAGAAGCTCACTGCTACTGGGGTGTCAGGACTTCTACGCTCTCTCAGGTGATGGAGAAAGAACTTTACCAGCTTCATATGAATATTTGATTACGCACCTGTCAATCTGTCTGTCTGTATTTTGTTAAGCTCCAGTCTTCTACTCTAATCATTTAGCCTGTGAATTGCTCTTCCCCTTGCTTGTGATCTCTCAGCCTGACAGTGAGGACCTGAATCATTCTTCTGATGATCTAATTGTGAGGACTGCGTGGCCAGTGGGGGCCCCTTGAAGCTGGCACCATCTAATTGGACCTCAGAATTCTTTGAGAGCTTCTTTACTTTCCAACACAATGCTTTGTACTCACCTTGTGCAGGCCTGGAGCCAGCAATTTCCTTAAGGATGCTGGTTCTCTTTAGTGGGAAATGGTACTTAGCACCCAAGATCTGGTACTAGGTGTGTGTGTGCCCATGGCTGTGGGAGCATTGCTGTCTCCAGATACACTCACGCGCACTTCTCCAGCTCGATTCAGAGCCACAGATCCTCCCCCCACTCCTTACTTTTGGCTTCTTTTCCCCTAGTGAGAATCTTAATTCCTAGAGCATCAAGATGTTTCCTTCTCTGTTCTATCACACAGCACATGAGTAGTACTTTCAGAATTATAATGCCAATAACCAGAGTCCTACAGCCAAAGTTACTTGAATTAATTATTTTCTCTGTGCAGCTGTAGTATTAATTTGATATACAGTTAAGCTTATCTTTTCTTTCTCTTTGTTTTCAAGTTTACAGTTCACGTTTTTATCTTTTATTTAATTGTATTGTTGAACATGTGAAATGTTTACCTGAGAAAAAAGTCAGGACCATATAAAAACATTTTCAGAGAAATTTAATTCCCATTTCTTTCCTCTCCCCTGCAATGTCACCAAAGCCTCACGAGTAAGCACTTTTAATGAGATTTTTATTTATCCTTCCAAAGTTTCTTTCCCATAATTAAATCAATAAGTCTGTATGTAAATAAATGTTTTCTTATTTTCTTAAATGCAAAGACACAAACTATATGCAGCCGTTTCTTGCTTTACATTTATTTATTTGTTTGTTTGTTTTTGCTCAATAGTTCATGCCTAAAATCACTCTATATGGGTTTAGCGAACTCTTCTCAGTTTTATGGCTGTGGAATAGCCCCTTGTATGGTCTCATAGTTTATCCAGTTTTCTATAAATGGTCACTTAGGTATTTCCAACATTTTGCTATTATAAATAATACCTCAATGAATAACCTAGTACAAAAGTTTTATTACATTTGTGGAATTATACTATTAAAATAATTCCTAGAAGCAAAGTACTGGGTCACAGAGTAAATACACATGCTAATTTGGTACTTCAATTCCCTACTATAAAGCTTGCTATTATCTAGCACTGCCAGAGTTATTCAGCCCTCTGTTATTGTATAAAATATCTGAGATGATCAGCTCACAGAAAGAAGTTTTATTTTGGGTCATGGTTTGGGCTCACGGTCAGCTGACCTTATTGCTTTTGGGGCTGCAGTAAGGCAGCACATCACAGCGGGGAGCAATTGGTAGAGAAAAACTACTCATGCCATGGTGAGGGAGTGAAAAAGGAACAGGAAGGGGCTGAGTTCCTCCTATCCTTTTTGAAAGCAAATTCCTGTGACCCAAAGCCTCTGGATACACTTCACCTCCTTAAGGCTGTGCCACATCCTAATAGCAACCTGAGGACAAAGTCCTTAATGACCTTGGCCTTTGGGTGGACATTCCAGATCCATACTATATGACCCACTAACAATTTATGATGGCAACAATGTCCCCAAAGCTCCCCAGATGTCTGGTGTCAGCTTTTGGACTTTTGCCAGGATGATAGATGCACAATGACATTTCAGCACAACCCTGATTTACATTAAACCTTCTCCTGTGTGTCCAGTCGGCCACCTGTACCTATGTTTGCCTGGGACACATGCTGGGTCATCCCAAATGCTGGATGTTAGGGTTGATCCGATCCCCTTGGGGAGGGCGGTGGCTATGGTTATCCACCATGACCTTGGGGCCAGCAGGGTCTCCAAGGAGGGTCACAGCTCCTCATTCCCCCTCTCTGGTTCCTGAAGGCCACTGCTCTGAGCACCCCCACCAGGGAGGGAGGAACTGCTTCCCCAAACAAAGAAGACTCTGAGCGAGGAGGATGACTTGGCTTCTGAGAAATGCTGAAGTCTTGACCTCTCCTGTGATTCAGAGGGCCAGCTGTGGCTGAGGATCAGGGGTAAAAAGGACAAGAAGGGGACTGCTGTTCGAAGGAGGGGTTGGAGACAGGATGCACTGGCTCTCAGAGTGGTTGGTCTAGCTTCTCATTAGCCCTTGCTCAAGGCTCATCAACTTTTTCTTCCTCCACCTGGCTAGGTAGATAGGTAGGGTATTAATTTTAAAATTCAAGGTGGGCTGGACTTTGGGCTCACCTGTTGAGAATCCAGTGTGGAAGAAGTGATGATATGTGACTCACCCAAAACTCTGAGATGATCATGACACTCCCGGGTTACAGATGTCTCCCAGCTGTCCAGAGTAGCAAACCCATTTGGGATCTGAGCCCTCTTACTGTCCCAGTGGAGCCACCTATCCCATCTAAGGCACTCTATATCCATCTGTCCATCCCTCCATCCACCCATAGTTTCCATGGATCTGGTGTTTGGAAGCAGCTTTTCTGGGTGCTTTGCCTCAGGATTACTCATGAGGCTGTGGTCAAGTGGTCAACTGGAGCTGCAGTGCCCAAAGGTGTGGCTGGGCTGGAGACCCAATTCCAAGGTGGCCCCCTCACATGGCTGGCAACTAGTGCTGGCTGCTGGCAGGAGGCCTCAGTCCTTAGCACCTGAGGGTTCCTACTGGGCTGTGTGAGTGTCCTAGCAACACAGCTCTGGCTTCCTCCAACCACAGCAAGTGATCCACGAAACAGGAGCTGCAATGTCTTCTAAGACCCGGTCTCAGAAGTCACATATCATCACTTCTTCCGCACTGGATTTTAACAGGTGAGCCCAAAGTCCAGCCCACCTTGAATTTTAAAATTAATACTCTACCTATCTACCTAGCAGACAAACATTTATTGAGCACCTGCTGTATATTTGGCTCTGTGAGCAGCTCATAATCTAGAATCTTGGGGAGCAGATTATGTAGGTCGCTGTGCAGATTCATGCTCATAGGCCCCAGGAAATGGCATGAACAAGTGGACCAGGTCAAGGCACTGGTGGACTGGACTGCAAGTGTCTGGTCAAAGACAGCGGCTGCTACCTAGCTCTAGGAGTTTAGGTGAAACCTCTCAACTTTTTGTTTTTTAAGCTTCTGTTTGCTGCATTTGATCTATTCACTGCCAGTTTGCAAACTCAAATGCAGCCACACAAAATTTCTCATCTTCTCCCAAATTCTCATTAATTCAACAAATATTTATATGCATAGGGCTCTTTTCACATATTACAAAAGTGACTTTCAGTGACCAGTTACGCACACTGCTTCTTGGCTTGGAATGCCTTGTCATCTTTCTCGCCATAATGAACTTCTATTCTTCCCTGAAAACCTTAGTTCAAGTGCCCCTTCCTCCAAAAACTATCCTCTGCCTCAACCTCTAAAGAATGTTATTTGTTTCCTCCTCTAGACCATTCCCATATTTGTGTCCACATTTCCATCAATGCAGCCCTGCCTCATTCACCTGGTGAGCTCCTGAAGGTAAATGAAAAGACAGATGCCGTTAAGCAAACAGAGAAAGAGATCACCTTGGCCCACTAGGCAGAGCTTCCTAGAGGAGGTATCTCAGAAGGACTTGCAGGAAGGACTTGCAAAAATGGAATCCTCTGGCAGCTGGGGCTGGGGGAAGATGAGCAAAACCAGAGGCAGGAAATCAAGGGTGGTGCCTGAGGCTGGCAGGGTCCCAGCTCCTTCTGTCTTAGCTCTTCTAGCTAGCTGGGCCACGGTTGCCTCCCCAGAGGGATGAGGGGAGAGGCCTGCAGGCCCCAGGAGCCCAAAGATGGCAGGAAGGGGGGATGGCTGGAACAAGAAATCCAAATCCTGGATGAGTCATCATGGAGTCTGTCCCACAATAACAAGAACCGCTGAACAAAGAGAAAAAGAAAAACTCCAGAGATGCAGGACTCACACTGGTGGAGAATAAGAGATGTGCTGGGGCTGGGGGGAGCTAAGCCCTCTGCCCTCTGTGTCTCCTGCCTCTAGGCCCCTGGTCCAAGGTCCCTTTGCACCCTTACACTTGACTTCCACTGCTCTGGGAGCCTGACTCTGATGGCCCCTGGTCACCTATGTCTCCTCCACTCAGCAGCCAGAGGACTCTTTCTGGGAGAACCTCACTGGATCATGTTACCCCCTTTAATTCCCTCCATGACCTTTTGTGGCTCATGGGAGAAATTCCAACTCTCATCTGTTGGGCCTTGCCCAGCGCCCGCCCTTCCTCTGGTGCACACGTCACTCTCTGCGTTTTCATGGGTCCCGCATTCGCTCCTGCTATTGCACTTTTGCACGTGCTGTTTGCTGTGGTAGTCACATTTCCCCCTGACATCTGTCACTAGTAATGACTTCTGCTCTCTGAATCTCACTGTAAGCCCCCAGAACAGCACTCCTGGATCCCACTGGGCTCCTCTCCTGTGTACTTTTTCCTCACTTAAGATCTTAGCACTATTTGCACAGTGCATTTGTTATTAAGATCCAACTCTCTCTTAGACTGTGAGCTACTTGAGGGCAGGGGCTGTGTGTTGTGCTCACTCTGATACCTTGCACCTGCACACTGTCCCTGGTACAGAATGGGTATTCAATAAATGTATCACACGATCTCCATCCTGGGCAGGAGATGACAAAGTGTGTGTGATCTCCTAGAAGGCAGGGCAGGAGGCAAAACCCTGGTTAGTGGCTCCCATATACAGGGGGCAGAGCTGAAGCTCACAGAATTTAGGCAAACCTCCAGCACTCACCTGGGAGTTAGTAGGCAGGGATTTGCACTCGGACCTCTGCACACACATGGCATGGGCTCCTGAGCGGTGTGGCACTTTGTGAATTTCCCCACCTTGGGTAGAGCTCTGCTATGAATCAGGACAGTTAACAAAGAAAGCTCTTTCAGGAACTCCAAGTGATTTTGTTCTTGCTTATTTCCACCTCCATCCCACCCGTCTCTGGGCATCCTAGGAGATGGCAGGACAGTGTCTAAATGTCACATCCTCCTCTACTCTCCCAGCATCTGATCAGGAAACTCATTTAACATAGTACTTTCCCCTGTGAAAATAAACATCTCTGAAAGATGACACCACATTTTCTGTCTCCTTTCTTCCCAGTATTTATGAAGTGGTAAGAATCATCAACGCTTTTGTTAATTTACCCTGTATCCTGAGCTCCCTTTTACTGATTTCTTGGGAGAACTTCTCCTCATTTCATACAGTCCTGATACAACCAACTTCATGCCACCCCACCCTGCAGTGAGAGTAGAAGCTATCTAGCCAATCAGAATATCCTCAATTACCCTGGGTCCAGTGATTGATTCAGGAATGAACATGTGACCCAAACAAAGCCAGTCAGGGTCTTCCTTGGAGTTATGATTTTGCTATCAGGAAAAAGATACCCTCTTTGTGCTAAGATTGCCTGGTTAAGACAATGTAGACCTAGAGGTCATCTTCCAATGATAGGGAAGAAGCTACCAGAAGCAAGATGGCAGAGATCTTCTCACTTGTAAGACCTTTAATGTCCTTTTTACTTAAATGAAGTCGAGTTGAGTTTCTATTATCTGAAAAAGCTGGGATGCCGAGGGTTGTGCCACTGTGGCCATAAGCCTCTTTTCCTGTCATTCGTTACCCTGCATTCATAGTAATTTCTGGGCCACCACAGAAGAGGAGCCCTACTCCTTCTCAGCCCATGCAGCTCAGTGATCATGTCACTTGTGACTTCTGGGAAAAAGATGCAAAAAACAGTTAGAAGGGCAACTAACACTCATACAGGTAAAGTGGGGAGGGAGCAGGAAGAGCAAGGAGGCCCAGAGGACCCTGAGGTTGGTCTGACTCTGTAAAAGGAGAAGGGGATGGAAGAGAATTGAGTAGAATGAGCTTCGGATAATGGCACACCTTTGGGAAGGCTTTGGTCAGCGCAGGGGGGAGCTCTGTTGTGGAGGTTATTCACAGAAGAGTCCCTGTGGTAGGCAGAAATGGTGAACCCTGGAGCAATAGTTTGATGGTGGTTTGTTTCCACGAAAACTCACACTGAAGCCTGTGGCCACTTGACCTTGGATTTTCCAGCTTCCATAATCATGAGCTGAATAAAACTATTTTTCTTCTTTTCCCTCTTTCCTTCCTTCTTCTCTCCCTTCCTCCCTTTTTTCCTTCCTTTTTTCTTTTTTGTAGTACTAGGATATAAACCTATGGATTTAACACTGAGCTATATGTTCAGCCCTTTTTATCTTATTTTGAGTCAGGGTCTCACTAAGTCCCTAAATTGCCCAAACTGGGCTCAACCTTGTGATCCTCCTGCTTCAGCTTCCCATAGTGCTGGAGTTACAGGCATGTACCACCATGCTTAGCTAACCCATTTTTCTTCATAAATTACTTTGCCTTAAGTATTCTGTTACAACAACAGAAAGACTAAGACACCTTGTTCACAGTGTCCTCCCTGGAGGCTGCCCAGCAAGCACATATCCTCAGCTCGAACACTGAGGCAGATCCTCAAGACAGCCACAGGTCACAGACTCTCTGTTGGGGAAAATCTCCACGGTGCATACATCGCTTTAATACCTACTTATTAGCACTGGAGTCAAGGACATTGTATGAGTCAGCTTTCCTGCTGCTGAGACAAAAATGCCTGATATGTACAATAGAAAGGATGAAATGGTTTATTTGTCTCACAGTTTCAGTTGATGATTAGTGGGTTCCAAGACAGGAACATCACAGCAGAAGTGTGTGGTGGAACAAAGTGGCTCACTTCGTGGTGGCCAGGAAGCACAGTGCAGGGCAAAGATACCAGTGAGAGATGAACCCTCCAAAGTCGCCTCCCCCAGCGAACTCCTCCATTGGGCCCCACCTCCTAACTGCACATTCAGCTAACAGCATCAGTGGGTTAATTTATTAACGAGTACAGCACCGCCATGAACCAACTCTTAGGAGTCTCTTAATCCAGTCGATTTGACAAAGATTAACTGGCACAGGTTTTAGGGAGTTGTAAGGCAAGATTCATACCAACCTTTCCGTCATGGAGCCTGTGTCTTCTTGGACACCAGTTTGCCTATAAATTTCAATTATAGAAGGCAAATAAACATAGAATCATGATAAACCATATTGATTGATAGCAGCTGCCTGAACTCTGTTTCAAGGAGGTTTCTAAGGTTGCTTCTAGATTCAGCCAGGAATTCCATGATTGATTAGTGATGTCTGTCATGGGTACATCTTGGTGTAAGTGTATATATGTGTACCAAGTATTTGGTATCCTTGTGGTAGGAACACATATTTATTGGATGAATGAATATGTTCTGAATTCTCATAGCATTCAAACTAGGTAACTCCTTTCTCCAAAGTGAGCTCGTCCCCTGGTTAGGTCCCCTGGAGCCTGGCCCTGGGAGCCTCAAACATAGGTAGAGCTGTCATTTACTGAGGATCTATTATATACCAACCACTCTTTTAAGCCCTTTCAATCCATTATCTCACTAGGTTTGCATAATTCCCTCCCAAGGAGGGGTTATAACATTGATCTTATGTTGAGGAAACTGACTCCAAGAGTGGATGGATCTGCCCAAGGCTACAAAGAAATCAGTAGGAGAGCCCATTTCTAGATCACTTCCTCATTTTCTCTACTCCACAATTTGTCAAACCAGTGATGGATTTTGTTATTTTTCAAAATCTAGTATAGCAATTGGAACATGGCTTGGTTATTCATTTGCCAAAGGGAGAGGAAATGAATATTTAATTAGTCCTTGGAAAATCCTTTGGAAAGTCCCTGAGAGATGAATCAAGTCCACTCCAGTAGTTAAGTCTGTGTATTTAGAGACTGATTCCACAGCCCTAAGCCCCTAACACAAACAACACAATTCCATGCCTTACATATTAATTCTGCTATGTACCAGGCACGGTTCAGAGTTCTTCACATTCATTAACTTATTTAATCTCCACAAGGGTCGTATGTGGAAGTGTTTTGTTTGCAAAAGTCGAATCTGAGGCCAAACAATACAGGTGTTGGCTGCATGTGGAATTGCTTTACCATGTCAGAAGAGCACATTTTTGGAAGAACATACATGGGTACAAGACTATGAAGGATGCTGAAAGGCCCAGGTAGTGGGCTGTAATGGTACCTGTTTACAGACCATTTCATGCCAATTTTCCTTTTCCTTCTTATGCTATCTAATTTCCTCTTGGGGACTAACTATTCCTTAGATGGACTAACTATTTCTTAGATGGGCCCTAGGCCCATTATAACCCGGCCCAGTTATAATCTCCCTTTTAAGCCTTTGAATCAAGCAGGAAGTGACACAGAGTACAAAAAATGTTGGGATTCATTCAGGTAGCATAGCGAAGTAGTTGAGAATATAATTTCTAGAATTGGTTAGCCTTTTCCAATTGTGAAATCCAGAGTTTACTGGCTACCTGACACTAGGAAAGCTATATAACTTTTCTGTGGCTCAGCTTTTAATTTCTATAATAAGGACAATAATTGAAATTACTTTATAACTTATACACTTATAGAAGTATCTGACACTAAGAAAGTCCTACTTTGGTGTACTTGTTTGCCTTGTAATTTTATCAGTCTTTGAGAGTTTCCACCTCATTCCTGCCAATTCATTTCCTCTGGAGTATGCAGCTTGTCCTAGAAAAATGGGCCTCCAGCCTTCTTGTGATTCTGTGAGTACCTGACATGTTTTCTGTTACCTGCAACTCCAGGACACTTACTGCAGATTAACCCTGTCTCATTGCAAGCTGGGACTCTGAAGCCTCCATGATCCCTGGCCTCTAGCTAAATTCTGCACCAGACACCCACAATTTTGTTCTCTACCAAATGGATGTACTGGTGACAACAAAACCATCCAGGCTGCCTCCTGCAGGTTGGAGATGCCTTTTTGACTGCCTAGTAAACATCATAGAGAGATCCTCTATTCTATCTGGCATAGCAGAACTATCCAGAGGATTATTCGTCTCTAATAATGAGCAAGGCAGGTCCAAGGGAAGTAAAGGGACTGTCAAAAGTCACTCAGCAAGGTATGCTCCTACCTCAAGTTCTCTCTGCTAAAACGTTGGTGGGAGGTGACTTATGAATAAAGCTTGACTATTGAACTCAAATGTTTACTACTGCTTTCTCCCTTTTCAGCTCTTCACTCATTCCCCATGTCTTTAAGTCTATCTAATATTACCTCAGACTCTTTGTACGTGCTCTTCTTACTGCCTGGAACTCTGTGTCCCCCCCACCCCCGCACTACCACAAACACACTTTCCTGAATTCCTCCTCTTCTTTCAGACTAAGCCCCTCATCCCCTTCCAAGACCATTAGTCCTCATGATACCCCTACAGTTGTCTGTGTCAACGTCTATCTCTTTGCTTCTTAACAGTTCGCTCCATTAATTTTGTTTATCTGTTTCTCGCCTGTCTTCCCACCAGATCGTACAGTACCCAAGGTCAGGGATTTTATCTGTCTTGTTCTGGCTCAGCAGTTGGCACAACGTTTGGTAAACAAATCTATGAATCTTGAGTCATCCAACCAGAAGTGACTTTAACCATTGTTTAATTCATCTGTGCTGCTGTAATAAAATGCCTTACACTGGGAAGACTTCTAAACAACATAAATTTGTTTTTCACAGTTCTGGAGCCTGGGAAATCCACAATCAAAGCACGGGCAGTTTGGGTTTCCGGTGGGGCCTTGCATTCTGATGCACAGATGGCACCTTGTTGCAATGTACCCACAGTACCCAAGGACAGAGGCAGCGCTCCCACGTCTCTCTGTAAGGGCACTAAGCCCACTCAGGAGGGCTCAGCTCCTGGTGATCTAATCACCTAACACCTCTGCACGGGAGGGTGTCCGGGTTTCAACAATATGGATCTTTTGAATGTCTCAGACCATAGTAATCATCCTCTAGATCTCAATCTACTCCCGAAGCTGAAGCCCTGGAGGGATGGCTGGGTTAGGCTGAGTCAGAAAGAGACGCCCACCAGCAACCGCCACCTTCATCTGAAAGCCTGGGCTTGGGCACCCTGATGAGGGGAAGCATTCTTGGGTGGACCGACGCTGGGACAGAGGCTGACCGTTCACTCCCAAATCTAAGAGGCAGGTACAATCACGCTCACCCTCACCGGCACCAGCCCATTTTACAGATAAAGGCACAGAGTCGGGAAAGCCTATGAGTTGCTGGAAGCGGATGAGAGACTGGCAGCAGCTGGACTCCGCAGTCTGTGGGCTCGGAACCCGGCTGGGCCGGCGGGGCGCCGGGAGGCGGGGGGACACTGGGCGGGACGGGCTCCAGCTCCTCCTGGCAGCGGCGCGGCGCAGCCGGCCGGGGGCGCCTGGTTCTCATCACCCGCGGCGGCGGCGGGCGGCGGGCGGGGGGCGCGGCGCCGGCACAAAGGGGCCCTGTCCCGCCGCGCCGGCCCACGCGGGGCGCAGCTCCGCCGCCAGCCGCCCCGCCCCTGCACCGCCCCCCGCCGGTGGCCCGCGCCAGGCGTCCTCCGCTCGCTCCCAGCGCAGTCTCGCTCTTTCTCCCAGCATCTCTGGGGCTCTCTGTCTGTCTGTCTGTCTGCCTGCCTTCCTGTCTGCCTGTCTCGGGACTCTTGGGCCGCTCTTCCGAGAGGAGATGAGATCCTGGTCGTAGCCCCAGGCCGCCCCTCCGGCTTGCTCCAAGACTAAGCCAGGGCGGGGGCTACTCCGGACTGACGGACCGCAGACTCACAGACCCGCATTCAGGAGAGGAGCTGTGGCTGCGGCACCCCGTCACCATGGTAACGCCTCCCCGGGCCTGGACCACCGAGCACTGTCCCTTTCGGCTGGGCACAGCCTCCCGTACTCTCTGTGAGGTCAGAGTAGGGCCCCGCCGTGTATGCTGAACTGATCCTCAGTACCTGGACCTTCAGCACCTCACCAGGGGTCGGTGCTTAACTGGCCCCACCTCCCATAGGGATAGGGTAAGGGGGGTGGGGTGCAGGAACCCATCACCGGCCCGGTCTTCCCTGGCCTCTTCGTGCGCCAAGTGGATGGACTTAAGATGGGATGGCTTGTAAAGCTTCAAGCTGCCTCATCCCACAGCACACAGCTGGGTTTGAATCCTCACTCTTGAGCCCTGGACAACACTTGGAGTACTTTTGCATTTTAAATTTGGGGCCCCTTGTGTTATCCCAAAGTAGTATTTGGATGGGGAAGATCAAAGTCTCCTCCCAGGGCAGCCCTTCAGTGCTGGGCCAGAGTGAGGAGGGGTTAAGGTTGCCTAAGAAAAGAGAGGAGAGAATTGCTTACAGAAACCTGGTCTGGCTTTGCTATGCTACACTTGGGTCTGGAATGTCAAATGTGTATATTGTCCCTGTGTGGGGTGCTTCCATGGGAACTGCGTGAAGAAGTAGCCTGGGGAGGGGGCAGAGGGAGGACAGTGCCTCCATACCTGGGCTTTCCCTAAGGGCACTCTGAGAAGGTGGGGACACTGGGGGGAGTTGTGTATGTGCACACTTGTGCCAGTATCTGGGAACAAGGAATCAAAGAAAAGTTTGTTTTCAGAGAATCCCAGCCCAGCTGCAGACAGACCCAGGAGACCAGGGTGGATTCACAGCAGCAATTTTTCAAATCGCAAGGGATTTGGAAGAGGGCTGTGAAGACAGGCCAGAGCTTTAACCCTTGACTGGCCCACCATGGTGGATTTGTGTGTGTTTTCAGTCTTGTGCACACCCACACATAACAATTCTGTACAGAGATGTGTTCATACACACACGCACACACTGAAGCACACTCCTCTGACTCACACGGCTGAACACATGTGCCTTTCACACACACAACCTTGTTCACCTGCTGTCCCACACTGATGGAATATGAGCATACATCTTCATACACACACACACACACTCACACACATGTGCACACTACAGGTGTATTGCAAAACCCAGCAGAACACATGTACACACTCATTGTTCTCAGAGGTACTTGAAACACATCCTAAACTAGCAATGTTCCCCTTTCCCTTCAGGAAGGCCCTGTTCTGGGTGCTTTAAACACAGGTGCTCATGTCACTTGCACCAGCTTTAGGTGTAGTCTTGCATGTATCTCTAACCCAAGATGGGGACCCAACCTTATCTTAGAGTACAAGAGACTGTCCAAGGTTATTGTGCCAGGAAGTGCAAGTTAGGATGGGCACCCCAGAGCCACAGCCTGCACCAAGTGTTCACCACATCTCTCCTGGTCTTGGATCTAGTCCAGTTATTAGTGTTAGAATCCAGAAACTACTTACCAAACTCCACACCTTCAGATCAAGCTTCAACCATTGGGATGCCCCTCTCAAAGATCGAACAAGTCTTGCTTGAGTGGCAGATTTTCCTCCCTGCTCTGATTTTAAATAATGAAGCCCGCTTCTCAGATCTCTACTCCGTGCTCTGGCCACGATGGCCTTAGTTCAGACCTCCTATGGGCCATGCTGTCTGTTATCCCAGGGTCTTTACACACGGAGGAACACCTTTATCTATGGAATTCCTGCTTACCTTGTAACTCTCTACCCATACATCACCTCTTCAGGAAAGCCTTCCATGATTCGCCTCTGATGAGAGTATGTCATATATTCCTCCCTTGTGACACCCATCAGAGCTGTAAATTTTGTGGAATGATTTGATTAGTGGACGTCTAGTGTTTGGGACCAGCTCAGTGTGAGATACTCTTATACCAAAGGGGCTTAAGACACATCCATTGTCACATTTCTCCAATTTCAGAGTCATTGGAACATCTTTTAAATATACACTTATTAGATAAAATATTATAAGGAAACAATAAAATTTATATGGTCAAAATTTTTCTTCAACTCAACTTATTTTATAAGCTTAAAATAATCTGAGTAGGAAGCTTTATAAGTAGACAGTAACTGTAAAGATCTGCACAATGAAGGCAGACCCATGTTGGTAACCCTGCTGGGTGGGGTGGACTGCGGCCTTTCCACCTCAGGACACTTTCTCTGTTGAAAGGAGTAACGGCAAAGTGCCCAAGGTGTCTTCCAGACACAATGTCCCCAGGCCGAGGCTGTCTCCTTGGAGTCCTCAGGAGAACTGGGAGGCAACTGAGTAGCTTTCCTGTGTGATTTTGCATCAAGTCCATGTCCACCCAAAATTGTCTTGCAGGCCACATGCAAGGACACATCCTATGCTTCAAAAAACAATGGGTCTGGTTTAATTCATTCAACATGGTTGCATGGTGGTTCCCATCCAGGAGGCCCTGAGGGCTCTCGGTCTGTGGGGAAGGGGGGCTTGTTTGCTGAGAGTTTGGGACCATGCGATGATGGGTGATGGGAAGTTGTCCCTCTGCCCACAAGTGCATGTGTCATGAAAAGCTAAAAAGAAGAGGTGCTAGATCCAGCAGGGCCGTGGAGGGTGAATAGGAGCTCAACTCATCCGGGGAGGAGTTCAATGTGACTAGAAAGAAGTGTGTGCTCAGAAATGAGTGCTTCCTTAGGTGGAGCCCCGACCATGGGTTCTGGGGAGACTTCAGGTGTACTTAAGTGAGCATTTTTCTTTTATAGTTTTTCATCTTAAAGAGTATTAGGTAGTAGTTACCACTGCACAAATCATGACAAATAACAAATAAATCTAAGTTGAAAACAAACAGACAAAAAGACAAACACTAAGTAAATGATAACTCATAAATATTAAACAAATAACAAACCAGGGCATGTGGACATAGCAAGAAAACCTTGTGCCTGGGACACACAGAGGATTGGGAAGCCTTGGGCTAGAGCGTAAAGTGCGGTTGGTTAGAAAAAGCAGGAAAGGTAAGCTGAGAGCTAACGGGCCTCGAGCACCAGACCAGCACATTGGTAAGCAATAAGGAGCCACCTTACACTGTTGAGCAGTGGAGGGTCAGACTGCACCCCTATGTAGGAAAGGCCGTTGTGGTCGCCAAAGGAGAGCCTTGGCTGGTGCTCAGATTCATACCGCAACTTTATCATCTACTAACTGAGCCTTGGTCTTAGTGTTGCAAGCCATAATATGGGAACAAGCCCAGCTTGTGGAATCATTGGGGCGATACAATCGAATAATGCATGGCAAGTGCTTAGCACGGGCCAGGCCCCAAAGACTTGCTCGGGAAGAAGTAGCTCTAGGTATATCTGTTACTGTTATGTGGCTTGGGAGGGAGACAGTGAGTCCCAGGGCAGAGGCAAAGGGAAGGGGGAGACAAGGAAACCAGCCTAAGGCTAGGGTTCAGAGAGGGGAAGTGACTAGCTCGAGGTCACACAGATGATGGATGATATTAGACGATATGCTGTGACAAAGCTAGACTTGAACATGAGTCTTCTGATGGCCACCCACCCTTTGGTTTACTGCATCTGGGCTGTTTTTCCAGTTTTCAAAAAAATATTTTTTTTTAATAAAGAGCCAATTCTTGCTCATACCTCCACCCACACACAAATACTAAAAGGGACTTAAAACAGTCGAAGTTTTAACTGGATGTGAGCAAGAACTTTCTGGCAGCCAGAAGCTGATTTTAGAATCTCAGCCTAGACAAGTTCAGGAGAAATGGCCAGGTAGTTAAGGCTGGATTGGAGGTCATGACCTCACATCTGCCGGGCTGCCTCTGGCTCACAGATATATTAAAAATCAGTAGGTCTGGTAGTGCCGGGCCGAAGCCACACTTGGCTGATGCTGAGGAGGTGAGATGTGCACTCAGGGTCCCACTGATCCACTCGTGTTTGTACCTGTGGCTGCTGGTGTAGACACTTCTGAGGCAGGGAGATGGATGAGAAAGATCTTTTGAAACCTTCTCACCAACTGAGGATTATCTGATCCCATTTAGGACCCACATCTCAGCTCCACACCTTCCTGAACCTGCCTCTATTTGATCTTAGAATGCCCCCCATTGGAAGGGGACTATCTACCCAGTGCCTCTCTTTTACAAGCGGGGAAACCAAGGCCAGGGTCGCCTGGTGAGTCAGGAGCAGACTTGCACCTTCCCTATGTGTTTCTGCCACAGCAGAAAGGGAGGATCAAAGGTAATAAATACTTCCCAGTTCTCTCTTTCCAAGCCCCAAGGCAGCTGATGCTAAGTGAAACTAAAATTTCTGTGTGCTGGAATAAGTGGATAAATCTGGATCTTTAAGAAACATTCAGCCCACATCAGGGGAGGCCCAGCTAACAACATCTGGTGAGACCATTTAAAAAGGCCCAGTTTTAAAAATACACAAAATCACACTTTTATCCCCTCCCCATTATAAAAGCCATACAAGCTGGTTATAGAACATTTGGAAAATCCAGCAAACTATGAAGAAAATTAAAATACTGCCTTATAAGGCCCCTGCCGCTTACAGCCCTGGGGGTAACTGCAATTAACACTTCACTTAGTGCCCATTTGGCCTGTGTCTGGGCTCATGCATTCTATAGATCATGCCGTATAGAAATTCTTCTTTTAAAAAACAGAACACTTAATAAAGAAGTGTTCTGGCGTGCAGGGAGTTGGAGGAAGGGATAGAATGGTGGAAATTTTTTGTATATTGATCTGGGTAATGGTACCGCGGTCTGCATATAGTATCAACTGTACGTTTTATCTTTGTTTCATTTTGCTTGACTAAAATAATACTTATGATGACAGTAATAATAGAGGCTCACTGCAAAGACATTAAAATAGAAGTGTATGCACAAAGCTGCTTCCTGCCCAGACCTCACCCCTGTGAGCAGCTAGTTTCTCTGTCCTTTGGCACCATTCAAGGGACCCCGAGTCAGCCTGGAAGATCATGAGCATCATGCAGGGTCTGGTTTTGCGAGTTTGTGGTCCACACAACAGACCCCTCCTCTGGCCCCAGCTTGCAGAGGAGGGGGCTGGAGGGTGCCATAAGCTCTGGCTGGTCTGCCCTTCTTCATTTCAGCTTCACACCCTACTCGGTTGCTGCCGAGGAACAGTTAAAGCCCTGCTGGGCTGCCTCACTGGGAAGGAATGGAAACATGTCTATTAAGTTTCATGGAAATCATTTTGAGGGGCCCGTGTCTGGCCTGATAGCATTCAGGTTCCTGTGGTCGAAGGCTGGGCTGCCAGGTTGATTTGGGATGGCGGGTGGCCAGTGTTCTTTTCTGCAGCCACCCAGGCCTGCTTCATCATGAACTTGGACACTTTGGAGCCCCTGGGGTTCAGGCCTGTGGCAGGTAATGCACTGGCAGAGAGCACAGAGTTCTGTTAACTTGGAGCAGCCTTGCATTTTATTGGCTGCCCGTAAATGGTTACAGTGTGTGGAGAAGTGAGCCAACTTGTGAAGGCCAAGGGCGTCTCAGTCTGCGAGGCTTGCTCTTCCAGAGGTAAACAGTTTCTTTAGGCACCACTGGAAGAGGCACCTAAGGGGAGGCACGGGCAGCTGCACAGGCCACCCCTGGCAGAGCAGGCAGCAGGATCCCCAGGAGAAGGACGCTAATTCAGCTGACCCAGGTCTGGGCTGGAGCCTAGTAGCTTTGTCTTTCTCCTTCTCTCTGTGACCTTGGACAAAGTCATCCTCCCTTTCTCTACCTGTAAAATGGGTGTCCTTGCCTGGTACCAGCACAGTAGTATGAGCTGAGCAAGAGAACACAAGGTATAGGCCTGATGGGCGCAGATGCTTGGGGAATACTGCTATCACTGGGTGGGGGGGTAGCAGACTCAGGGGGATCCCTGTCTTCGCTTGGGGTGGGGCCGAAGCTTTGGGCAGGGTGGGTGAAAACACATGACAATAAGAACAGAACCTGCAATACCTTCTGGTTTTCTCAAGACTCTGTGCCTTAGTATCTCTAGGACAATCAGCTGAGCAGGATACGATGGAGACTGGAATTCTACTTACAGATGGGGAACTGAGGTACGTGGAGGAAGAGAGAGTGTATGTCCCTGTCTCCTAGAGGTTGGACGTTGCTGGTAGTTAGGACATCAGATATATCACAGACCTGAAGTGAGTGACATGATAAATAGTTATAAATATGTATAATAAATATAAATAAAATTCACACAACACACTGATGTATTTGCGTCCTATCTGTACCAGTTGACACAGATTTTTCTACTTACAGTGGTGATGTGATAGTAACTGTGCAGGGAATTTCCATGTATGATCTCACCAAACCTCTACCAACTATTTAAGTGAGCTACCATTACAATCTCTATTCTGTAGATGAGGAAATTGAGGCACAGAGAGTTCAGTAACTGTCCAGGTCAAACCATCAGTAAGAGACAGAAGCAAAACCCTGGAAGTCTGGCTGGGTTTTTTCTGTGCATGTTTTAAAAAGTGGATCTGAAGAAAAACAGAGTAATAGTACAAAAGTCATGAGAAGAAAAAAAAATCATGAGTGACAGTGAATGATTAACTTTCTCAAAACAAAACCAACTTAACCCAGCTCAATCTGCACAGAGGAAAGAAGCCCAGAGAGGGAAGGGACCCACTGAAGGCTGCACGGCGAGATAGAGGCCAGGTCCAGCAGAGGTGGGACAGAGTGGGAGAGGTGTGTGGCCAGGGAGAGGCCCTGGCCCGGTGGACTTGGTGTGTGCTCACAGACGGCAGATGCAGGCCTCTGTCCCTTGTCCCAACACTGACCCAGGATTGCGGGGGTGTGCAGTGTCAGGGTCTGACCTTGTGTGGTGAGGGCTGGGGGCACTAGAAGAGGCCACCAGGCTGGATGAGCCTTTCCCTGTCCCGCCACACTGATGATCCTTCACCCCTCCTGGGAAGATGGCCTGTGGACACCAAGTGCCTGACGTCAGGTCACCCCTCTGAGCCATTGCCACTCCAGGCCAGGAGGCTCCTTCCTCAGGAGGGGGGTGTAGACTTTTTCAGCCATTCATTCTGCCAATTGTGTGGGAGGCCAGCCCTGTGAGCTGCAGGGGGAGAGGGACTTGGGCTTCTGTCATGTGTGCTCCTGACAATCTTGTTGGACTGAGCAGTGTCCTGTCCTCCTACTCAAAGTCCCCATTTTATTTCCCTGTCTATCTTCCAAGGCCTCATTCAAAAAGACAACCTTTCCCACCCATTCAGCTCTGTTTCCACGGGGAGGGGGATCTCTCTTCGTTTCCACCCCCTTGGCCCCTGAACCACAGGGCTCCCAGCCTGGCTTCCTTTAGTTTCTTTAAGCGTTGAAAGTCAGAATTCTCAGATCTCATTGCTTTTGGAAACCTCTGACCTTGTCCAACTTGCCTATTTTATAGGTGGAAAATGTGGTTCAAAGAAGGACATTAGGTCCATCCTCCCCTACAACGTACTCTGTGCCAGCCCCTTGGCAGGTATGGAGGACCCAGAGGGAAGAGGAGCCAATGTGTACTGTGTTTTGTTTTGTTTTTTAATCACTGTTGCAACCAATGATCACACATGTACAGACCTGCAGCGACGCAGCTGTATTGTCTTGCAGTTCTCTGGATCTAAATGCTGACACGGATCTTGCAGGGCTCAGATTCTGGTGAGAGCCGGGCTGAATTTTTTTCTGAAAGCTCTAAGGGGAGAATCTGTTTAGTTGCCTTTTCCAGCTTCCAGGAGCTGCCCACATTCCTTGGCTCTTCGTGCACGTTCGGAGCCAGCAAATGGCATCTCTGTAATCCCGCTTCCATAGTCACATTCCCTCTCATTCTCCCACTTTGGGGACTCTCGTGAGTACAATGGGCCACTTGTAGATCCCAGGAGCTTCTCTTTGCTGTATGGCCAGCTGATGAGCAGCCTTAATTCTAACTGCAACCTTTATCTTCCACTGTCTGTGAGGCAATAGTCACAGGTTCCAGAGATTAGGATGTGGGCACCTTCGGGGCTCTTCTGCCTGGCACACCTGCCCTTGTGGAGCAGCAGTCAGTATGGAAGCTGCTTGGGCACAGGAAGAGAAGAGCTCAGGAGAGGGGACACCCAATCCCTGAGTCACGAGGAGGCAAGTTTAAGGTCAGAGAAGAGCTGGAGGAGACGAGGGATGACCTGAGTCTTAAAGGATAAGCAACTGGGCTGGGGAGGAGGAAGGGGAAGGGAAAGGCACTCACAAGGAAGGAACAGGGTGGGCAAAGGCCTGGAGGTGGATGAGGGAACACTGGTGCCATTGTGGCCAAAGCTCGGAGAGGGGCAGCAAAGCTGGGGCTGAGCACAGCGGCCAGATCCTCCGGTGCTGGATGCCTGGAGGCCAGATGCTTCCTGGAGCTGGCAGGGAGCCCTTTAGAAGTGTAAAGCAGGGGTCTGATAAGGTCAGATTTATTTTGGAGAAAGATCACCCTGGTGTCCTGGTGGGGGATGGCTGGAGCGAGGAAGATGAGGGGCTGGTGACCAAGGAGGAGACAATTTCCTGGAAGGGGGGATGGATGTCCAGCCTGGGCAGGGGCAGGGGACTGAGAGTGTTGGTGAACTCTTGGAGGAGGGGAGACAGAATGGGGCATGGCCGAGGGCTGTTGGTAAGTCAAGCAGCTGCTGAAGAAGCAGCCCAAAGAGCCTCAGAGGCTGCGTGGATGGGACCATCACTGGAGAGGGACACAGGGAGGAGCAGGCTTGGGAGGTTGCTAAGTCAGGTGTGATATCTGTGCCTGAGTGACAGGTTGGGGAAGTTGTTCAAGAGGCAGCTGGGTGTATGAGTCTAGAGCTCTGGCTTATAGTGTCAGTTACTGCTGTGTAACAAACCACCCCAAAGTCAGTGGTATGAAGCAATCACTTGGTATCACTGACACATCTGCATGTGGATCAGCGGTGTCTGGTCTGTGCCGACTGCCTTTAAGCTGTAGATCAGTCAGGTGATGGGATTTGGGGGACTGACTCCTTTCCCTTGGACCTCAAGCCGTATGCCTCCTCCCCATCAGACCACCAAGTGGCATTTGCCGCAGGTGAGGCAATGCGGATGTCTGGGGGACGGTATTCCAAGCAGAGCCGGCAGCCAGTGCCAAGGCTCTGAGCCGGGCCTGTGCTTCCTGTACTAGAGGAATGGGAAAGAAGGTCGTCGTGGCTGGAGGGCCAAGTGATGGGAGGTGGTAGAAGAGGAGGTGAGAGACTTAGTAGGGGCTGTATTGACGTGGGGCTGGAAGGTCACAGGTAACGGCCACTGGCCTTTATATCACTGCTGCTATTACTTTTCATCCTCTCTTGTTCCCCACAGGACCCCCCCTCCCTCGATGCGGCTATCCAACATGCCCTGGCAGGCCTCTACCCTCCTTTTGAGGCCACGGCACCCATTGTCCTGAGTCAGGTGTTCCGGCTGCTGGACTCTGACTACCGGGGGGATGGGCTGAGCTTCCTCCTGGATTTCCTGATCCCCGCCAAGCGCCTGTGTGAGCAAGTGCGCGAAGTTGCCTGTGTAAGTCAGCAGGGATGCAGAGCCCTGGGCCACACTGGCCCACAAGGTCATGAGGCTGTAAGGGTGCAAGGCTCTGCGTGTTGTTATGTCTCTCTCACAGGCAGAACCGAGGACAAAGGGTTGGGTGGTTTTCAAAGTAGCTCTCTGGTCCTTTACTCTCTGACATCTAAGGGTCAGTGGCATCTGTTCTTTCACCAGAAGGGAGGGAAGCCTATACATAGGCATCCTTGGGGTTTCCCTGGCACTTGGAATGGAGCAGCATCCATGGAAACAGCAGAGAATGTGCCAGAGTCTCCCTGGAGCCCTCAGGCATTGAGACTCTTGCTTTTGTCCCTGGAGAACCTTTCAAACTCATATCTCAAGGAAGCCACTTCTGGGGCGAAAAGGAGAGAAATATATTTCAGACAAGACTTGGTGTCTGGAAATGACAGGGTCCTCCCTTAGACCAGACCTGAGTTGATCCACCCTTCAAATGCCTGAATACCCTTTCTGCCTGCCTGCCAGCATCATTCTTCCAGGCTGGATGCTCCAAAGCTGGGCCCAAGCAAGCTCAAAGATGATCTCCTGCCCTGGAAAGGAAAATGAACTCTTCCCTAGCAACTGCAGATAGAAACTCTCAAGGAGCCAGGCATGGTGGCGTTTGCTGGTAATCCCAGAACTCTGGGAGTCTAAGGCAGGAGGAGCACAAACAAGCCCAGCCTGGACAACGAAGTGACTTAACAAGACCCTGTCTCAAAATTTAATTTTTTTAAAAAATGGGCTATGGATGTAGCTCAGTGTCAATCTTCAGTGCCACCAAACAAACATCTCAAGGGAAGATCCTGATTGGCCAGGCTTGAATCACATGTCCATTGCTAGACCAATCACTATGGCCAGAGGGATAGGGTAGTAGCATTGGCTAGACTTCAGTCATGAGCCTCCCCACCTCTGTGGCCAGGTAATGAGATGACTGTTTTAAGAAAAGGGTGGGGAGATCTCTGAGGGGATCCAACCCTCAGAAGGACAGGACTGGAGTTGCCCGCACTCCTCATGGGTTTGCCACCTGTTCCTTACACTGCTGTTACTGAATACCTACCCCCTGTCACTCTATGTCAAGACCCCCAAAGAGGTTCTTAGGCTCCACCAGCCTTTTTTGGGTTACTCCCTGCACATCTGGAACATAGCTGGTGAGGAGTAAAGTGAGGGTGGGGACTGTGTATATTGTTCAGGAACCAAGTTGAAGATGGTCAGGAGCAGGTGGAGAGATCAGCTGTTCAATCTGCACAGCACAGAGCCTGATACATCAGGATTTTCGATGCACAGGAACTGGCACTGTAGGAAAAGGGATCTTCTCGGGGAAGCAACTCTGGGCAGACCCTCCCCATCCTCATTTCCTCTCCCCACAAGTCACACAACTGCCACTTCCTGGATTGGGCCATTAAGGCCACATTTACCGTGCTACTTCCTTTGGTTCTCTCAGTGACAAGGTCACGGCCTTTCTGCACTTTTATTTTTAATTATAGGCAAACCCAGTTAGGCTGTAATTACAGGCAAATTCATGTCACCTCAGCAGGAGGTGCACTATGGGATTCATAGCAGAGCCTGTGGTGTCAGGCGCCCAAGTTGGAATCCATGCCTCATCAGCATGAACCTGGGGGATACATGTCACCTCCCTGAGCTTCAGTTTCCTTGGGTGAATTTTAACAGCAGATTAACTAACATACTGATGACACCCCAGCTGGCCCAGAGCCTGGCAGCAGCAAATGCTGGTAGCTGTTGCTGGTTTTCTCTGGCTTCCTCCTTTGCCTCTTGGAAATCAGAGTTCCAGTTCAAGATCTGCTCTCTGACTCTATCACCTAGAGACACTCACCTTCAGATGCAGCCTAGAGGGCTCTGGGGACAGACACATCACACTCCCATGAGAAGAACTAGGCACAGTCCTGCTTCTGCTACTTCTCATCTGACTCTGAAGCAAGTTGTTTCCCCACTGAGAGCCTCAGCAGCCATGTGTGTAAATGAGAACAATGCTTGAACAGCCTGCGTTGCTGTGAGTCAAACAGGACAAGCATAGTTGTCACCTCCTTGGTGCTTGGCTGGTAAAATCTAGGCTGGGCTGTTTAGTCTCACTCCATGAGAAGGCTGGCACTCTAATTTCCAAGGGGCAAATGAGGAAGCCAGAAGAAAACCAGTGACAGCTACCAGGAAGACCCAAGGGCTGCGTGCAAGGGGAGAAATCACTCACACTCAGGAAAGATGACGGTCACGAAGGTTCTGCAGGCAGCCAGGTCCACAGTGCAACTGCTAGGAGCTGGTTTATCTCCTTGGGGACAACCAACATCAGATCTCACTCTTTCCCCAATTAATAACCTCAGGAAACACCTGCTCCTTTAGTTACTCTCTAGGGATCTTGCACACATGCATCTGCAGTGTGTAAAATTGGCACTTATTCAGACAAAAAGCCAGGCAGAACATAGGTGGGTACAGTTTCTTGTCACCATCTGGTGCCGTTGTTTAACACTGGTTCCATACAGCCCCACGAAGAGAGGCCACTCCGGTCTGACCTGCTGCAGAATGACTTGCTATGTCTGTCTATTCTGAGAATTTCTGGCACCTTTGTCTGATATATATTTTGTGTCACCTGCCATATTCTTATCCACTGAGGGGAAATTAAATAAATAACAAGCACATGATTAACATTCAATCTTAGAATGACTTTGGGGTCAGAATGAAAAAGTGAAAAAGTGGCTTTTCCAGGGTGACCTGGTAAGCTAGTGGTGGGGCCAGATTTCCTGGCTTCTCATTCAGTGCGGTCCCTACTTCATGCTGTAACTGCTCTACTGAAAACTAAAGGATGAAATAAAAGCAGCAAATGACTCTAATATTTTGACTGAAAATCCCCACAATTTTTTTTATAGGGTGAGTGTTGTTAAAAGGAGAAGGAATGAATATTTATTGAACTTTTACCTATTATATAGAAATGAAGACTCGGACCAGCTGAGTAACACACACAGCATAGTTATTTAGCCCTTCAGCCTGGTGACTTCCTGGCTTAAAGTGGAGGGCTAAGGCCTGAACTGGGTTGGGAGAAGTTTCAGATAGCCGGGGAGGAGGAGGCTGAATCCGGCAAGAAGATCATCATGGGAAAGGCACTTGCTAAATAGAACCTACTCTCAGAGCATCCTCCTTCGGGGCAGTAGGCTGTTTTCAAGGTCAAGGTCAAGACTAGGATGAGACAACAGAGGCAGCCCTCTGAGAATGAGGGGCTCTTCAGTGTCACATCCTGGGCATCTCTCTTGCCTCTCACAGTCCGCACTGTGTCTGGGATTTCATGTGGGAGTGGGAAGGAAGCAGATCTAAGGCTGAGATCCCTGATGTGTCTCCTTCCCTCTGCAGGCTCCCTACGCCCACCGCCTCTTCTTGCACGAGGGCTGGCCGCTCTGCCTGCGGGATGAGGTTGTGGTCCACTTGGCTCCCCTCAACCCCCTGTTGTTGCGCCAGGGCGACTTCTACCTCCAAGTGGAGCCCAGGGAGGAGCAGTCTGTTGGCATGATGCTCAAATGCCTCTCCTTGGACCTCCGTACAGTGGACAAGAAGCCCGTTCCTGAATCATCCCACTCTCTGCTTTTCACTCAAGAGTGGCTGGAGGCCATCAACAGTGACTTTGAGGGAAGTCCCCTGCACAACTGCCTGGTGGCTTCAGAAAATGGGATTGCCCCTGTGCCTTGGGCCAAGATCACCAGCCCAGAGTTTATGGATGGTAGACCCCATGTAACGACACTCCCTTCACCTACCCGGGGCTCCCTTCCACTAGAGGCACTTGATTTGAGCAGCCCCCAGGAGCTGCACCTGGTCAACTCCCCAGGCAACCAGGCACTTCTGGCCCAGAATTCGGTCCAAGACATGGGAAGGACATCTGGGAGCAAGTACCCAGGACTTATCAAGGTAGAGCAAGCCAGGCCTGGGGAGGTAGACAAAGGACTCAGCCAGGGCTTAGAGGGAGACTATGTGGCTCTCTTGGACTTTTCCCAAGAGAAAAGAAGAAAGACTCCCAATCAGGAAGTGGAGGCATTTAGTGGGTGTGCTTTGGGGGCACTAGAAGAGCTATGTGGGACTAGGGAGATTCCTCTGTCTCAAAGGACCATGGCTGGCTCAGAGCCTGACGGGGGGCCTTCCTTGCAAAACTGGGATTGTGCAAAGCCAGCAAACCCAGAGGAGGAGCCCTACATTTTGAGATTGAGGAGTAACGTCAAGCATGAAGAGCTTGCCCACAACTCAGAGCGCCAGCCCTGCCTGAGTGTTCCTGAGGAGCCACTGGACTGTGCCTCTGGCCTCTGGGAAGCTGGCTCAGAAGACCCCACTGCCTCCAAGATGCACGAACCCCTGGGAAACCCAGAGACCATGGTCCAGCTCAGGCCTGGACCGAGGCAAGCATCTTCTCCCCGCCTTTCCCCAGTTTCTCCTGTAGGCCAGGCCTCTGCATCCAAGGTGAAGAAGACCAAGCAGGGAGACAAGAGACCTCCCAAGCCCACAGCTCACACTAGTCAAAACACCTCCTCTCCCTCCTCCTCTGGGTCCCCCACTGCTGGGCTCAAATTCTCCTTCTTGAAGGGGCAGAGGCGACTCCCTGTGCCCCAAGACAAAGCTTTGCTCCAGCATGACCGGCCTTGGAAAGTCCTGCAGTCACTGTATCCTTCTAAGCCACACCAAGCCAAATCCCTGGAGAAAGGTAGGATGCCCATGTGTTCCACTGGACAGTAGCATCTGGATGAGGTCAGGTACAAGATGGTTTTGGATGTAAAGGACAGGGACCCACCTGGGCTGGCTCAGCTTCAGTACATTAGTACACATTGTAGCCTGTTAAGAGCCTGGAAGTCTCAAGGGTCTGGAATTAAACAAGGCTGCGTGACCATGGCCAGGTACTTAACTTTTCTGTGTTCAGATCCTGTGCAATGGGATTCTCACCTACTTCACAGAGATGCTCAGATTGTTCAAAGAGATACTAGAAGTAAGGGGCCAACACAGTGCCTGGCTCATAGGAAATCAATGATTGTTGGAGGGTGAAAGACAAAACATTTCCCCCCAGAAAAGCCGTCTTCTGCTTAACATGTTTCTCTTTGTTATTGCTTTTCCCCAGATGGAACAACTCAGACAAAAACATCTGGCCCTGTCTCTGACTCAGGCCTACTGTCTGGGAAGAAGGCTGGCTTCCCAGAAGCTGTGGCAGGCCCCACAGAAAGCGCCTCTGGCCTGGAAGAGGATCCCCCAAGGCCTGAGCCCAAGATCGAGACCGTGGGTGCTGAGGTCTTCCACTCCAGGATAGCCTGTCTGCCAGGTTCCGGGGAGCAGATGGGGGTGGGTGGGAATAGGGTGGGGATAGCTGCAAATTCCAGGGCCTCCTCAGGTACTGGTGGGTGAAGAGGATGTGGGAAAAGCCCAGAAGGCCTGTGTTTCATCTCTGGGCCTCAGTTTCCTCATCTTTCCATGAAGGATTTGGATTAGAGGGAAACAGTTTCTAGGTATCCATCTATGCATCTGTCTGTTCATCTATTCATGATGAATTCTGTCCACCTATCAGATTTCAATGAGAGCCAAAGTGCTGTTGGGTTTCCTAGAATCAGAGCTGGATCCTTGGAGGAGGGAAGCAGGGCAGTGCAGTCTAAGGAATGAGCAAAAGCTGTGGTCTGACTCTAGGGGGAGCTCTGGAACAGGAGTCACACCGTGCAGTTGGCTCTGTTTTAGAGCAGAGGGGACTGACTTTGCTTTTTAACCGTGGACTGGTTAGTCATTAACTGTGGACTGATCCTGGGTGTGTCCGTCATCTGCAGACTGAGCCTAGGTCTGTCAGCTGTCAACTGTAAACTGATCCTGAGTCTGTCATCAATCGTAAACTGACTCTAGGTGTGTCAGTCATTAACAGCAGCAGCCTGGGTCTGTCAGCTATCAACTAAAGCAGCCTGGGACAGGGCTGCAGGGCGAGCCAGTGATCCAGCTGTTCCAAAGGCAGTGTTTCAGAGGGCAGGCACCTGTGAGCCGTTTATTGCCCACAGTTCCAGCCTCAGGGGTGCTCTGCCTGGGTGGCTTCTGGCAAGAGCACTAACAGCATCCAATCCTGAAACTGTTATTATTCCTGTTTAATTTTATTCAATAAATACTTACTGAGCCCTGAACTTAGCACTGAGGGTTTATTAGGAAATAAGTTCAATATGTCCTGTGCCTTCAGGAAACCTATATTCTAGTGGTAGAGAAAATTCAGCAGGTCATAGCAACACAATGTATTATGCCAATAAGGAAGGGCAGGGGCTGTGGGAGCAGAGTTGGGGTCCCTGGTCCAGGATTCTAGTAGGGGACAAGACTGAGGTGAGGAGGCTTCCTGGAGGAAGTGATATAAAGTGCAGTCACAGAGTCTGAATTGACCAGGTGTTAGAACAGGGTTCCAGACCAAGGGAACAACATGTGCTGAAGTCTGAAGACACAAGAGAGCCCAGTGCTTTTTGGAAGCTGTCCTGCAATTCTACTTTATTCCGTACACCTCTGCAGGACCCTGGGCATGGCCCTGTCTCTGCAGCTCCTAAGAGAACACTTTTTCCTTGTGTTCGTGTTGGAGATTTGTTGAGCTTTCCAGTGGTTGTAGTAGCATCCCATTCACCCCATTTCCACCCCAGATACCTGATGCACAGCCCAGTGTGGACATTGCCATCTTGAGCTACAGTTCTGAGGTGCTCATGATCTGTGTTCTGGCACCAGCTGTTAAGCAAGGGCAACATCTGGTGTAGTGGGGTCATCAGATGGACAGCAGCCAGGACTGGCTGTGTGTGGAGTCCTGATCAGGCAAATCCTAGTGGAGAACCAGACCCACAAACTGGCTTCACAATCACTGAGTCCTGGTAGCGGGAATGACCTGAGTGCTTGGACCCCTTTCTATTGAAAGTGTGGTCAAGGGACTGATGACCTCAGTGTCTCCTTGGAGCCTGGAGAGATGCAGAATCAGACCAGCTGCTCGGAGTCTGCCTTCTAGCAAGACCCTGGTGCACTGAAGCTAAGAATTGTCACTCTCAGCTTCATCGCTAGTCAGCCCATCTGATTGATCGGCCTTGTGCTGAGTGCAGCAGGCAGCCCCTGCGGACACCCTGGAGGATCTCTCAGTCCTGCAGGGTCTTGGAGAGGCTTCTGTGTGCATGGGGGCCTGGGGTTGGCACATGCTTCTGTAGGGGGAGGCAGTGGGGGGATCTTCCTGGAGGAGGTGGCATCGGAGCCGAAGGGGCTTCACAGGTGTAGAAAGTAGGGAAGGGCGGACTTGGAAGCCAACCAGGGGGAGTGGAGGTGGGAAGTGAGGAGGGTCTGGTGCATTCAGGTGCGACAGGGGAGCCATGCTGGTGGGGCTTCGGGTGACAAAGAAGACAAGTGTACCAGTTCGCTGGGTCAGCTGTAGCACAGCAGCGAAGATTTCCTCACTGTCCTGGAGGCTGTGCTCACTCCCGGTGGGAGAGTGTGGCACACAGCCTATGTGCCCAGAACAGGACGCAGCCTGTCTGGAACCTACAGCTGCAAGTGCGCAAGTGTAAGCAGAGCCCAGGCGGAGGCGGAGCTGGGAGCAGAGACGATGCTCTTTTATCACGACTTCCATTCATCCAGTCCTTGCCGTGTTCTCAGAACTATCTCATTTCACCCTCAGAGCCACCTGCTCAGCTCAGGGTTCTGTCTCATCTAACAAATGAGACTGAGGTCTGAGAGGCACACACTTGCCCAAAGACACACAGGGAGACAGGGCAGAGCCAGGCTATGTGACACTGGCCGTGTGACCTCAGAGCTCATTCTGCAAGCTTTGCCTTCCAAGGTGCCCTCTACAGAGGGATCTCAAAGAGAGTGAGCTGCCTCTCTTTGGAGGAAGAACTCAAAGAAGACTTTTCTGAAGAAGTGGCTTTTCAGCTAGGTCTTTGAAGGTTGAATAGGAGTTCAGAGTTTCTAGAAGAGTCAAGGGATTCTAGACAGAGGGATGGTATGAGTAAAGGCCTGGAGGCCTTAAAGGAGGTTCTGACAGGCCAGGGTTCCACCTGAGTTCTACTTGCTCACCTGCATTCTTTTTCTTCCAGGTGGTCGGGACAGGGCAGGACGGCCCCTTCTTCTGGTATCAACTGCGGAGGAGGCCTGGAAGGCACCGTGGTGCACAGCCTCGGAGGTCACCAAGCTGCTGTCCTACCTATGCAGCATCCCCAGGTCAGGACCTTGGCCACCCTGACCACTCTGTCCTCTATTGGATCTTCTCAGTCCAAATCTTCCAACCAGGCCAAGTGGTGAGGTCCTGGACCCAGGACCCAGAGGGACCACACACAGGAAACCAGCTGGGGACAGGCGCCTTTCAGGAAGCTTAGTGTGGTGCCTGAAGTGGATGTTGGGTATCAGTGGTTCTCAAACTTGAGCGAGCACAGGAGCCACTGGGGGGAGGGGCTGCTTCCCCAGATGGCAGGGTTCCTGACTCAGCAGATCTGAGCTGGAGGACCTGGGAATTCACATTTCTAACAAGTTTGGCCTAGGAAGATCACACTTGGAGACCCCCCCCCCCATTGTGCTGGGAAGAGAGAGAGAGAGCTCATTCCAGCTGGAAAATCAGGGAAGGCTTCCCTGAGATGGTGGTAGGTAAGCTGTTACCTGAATTATAAGTATTTGTGGACAAATGAAAGAAGGGAATGAGTGAGTGAGAGAACCAGAGCATGAATGTGAGTGAGCACGGTGACAGCTGATTCTTGGTACCTCCTCAGCTCCTCTCTGCCCCCTTCAGGCCGCAGGTTGGACAGACAAGAAGTGGCACCATGCTTTCCTTTGAGACCCAGCTCCAGCCAGGACGGCCGTGGGGCGCTGTTGCTCAGGACTGCAGCTGTCGGCCCCCAGCCCAGCCTGGAGTTCAGTGCTGGCATAGGAATGGGACCCTTTGGCACCTTCTCTCTGCCATCGCTGCCCCTGCTGGCCCCTGAGATTTGTCTTCCTCTTGTCCAAGGCAGAATGGCTTTTCTAGCAGGGGAGATGGGACCTGAAAAGCAGCCACCATGGTTGACAGAACCCAGGAACCCCACTGATTTGCTGTGTGGCCTTGGGGACTCCCTGAGGCTTACCTTTCAAGGAAATGGCCAGTGCACTCCGAGGACGAATGGGGCCACAGGCAGCAGGGATGAGGGGACCACACACTGTGAACTTTGGGTCTGCAAAGAAATCCCTGCTTCCGCACAGGCCTAGAGGCGGGCGTGGTGGGGGAGGTGACCTGTCCACTGTTTCTCGCTCTGTGCCTCAGTTTCCCTTTCTAGGACAGTAGCAGCAGCAAACATTTACATCCCTCTCACTCTACACAGTGGCTGGGTGCTTTACATGAATGAACTTAGCAGTCTGCACCAGCACCACCCGGCTGGAACTGTTAGTAGTCACTTGTCTCAGAGAAAGCAACTCACCCAGGTCACCAGATACTATGGCAGCGCACAACCTGCAACCCTGTGGACACCACTGGTTTTGTCTGTGATCGTAAGGCTTAAAGGAAGCTGGGAGTTATTTCCCAAACCTCTCTGATCATCAGACTGACCAAGGGCATGGGCAGCCCCACCCAGACCCCTCCGCCCACATGCTACCTGCTGACCACACATGGGGGCGGCATGGGTGTGGGGTGTTTTAACAAGTCCTGGTGGCTGGGCCAGTGGGGGAAGTCCTGGGGAACCACTGCAAGATAGCCCACCCTCAGCCCAGATTGTAAAGCTGAACCAGCAGAGGTGTTTTGGCTACAAGTCACCAAATTTCTAATTTTGAACATCTTATCCACTTAGGAAACGCATCATCCTGCGTCTCTGCCTTCTAGCTCTTTCTCCCTCCCAAGCTACCGGCCACTTTCCCTCACATATCATCAGGCAGAAAGATGTCACATGACCCCCAGTGTCCAGTCATTGGCCAGGGAAATTGGGTCACTAATGTGTCTCCCACCAATCAGAAACCACTCTTGGCCTGGGTATGGTGGCATGCATCTGAAATCCCAGTTCTTGGGGGGCTGAGACAGGAGAAGCACCATGAGTTCAAGGCCAGCCTGGGCTACATAGTGAACTCAAGGCCAGACTGAACAACACAGTGAGACCCTGTCTCAAAACCCAAACCCAACAAAACACCTTTGGGAGGTATAGCTGTGTGGAAGCAATGGAATCTGTAAAAGTCCTGGAGGGCCTGCTGGAAGGGGCACTGGAACTTGGCTATGCAGGTGAAGCAGTTACCAGTCAAGAAAGGCCTCCAGCAGCCAGTTTACCTGTCACCTCGTAGGGCCATCTGCCCAGTGAGCCCCAGGCTACCCAGCAATACTGCTACTTCTGCTTCCTACCCACAGAGCAGAAGACAAAGCCAAGGGCCTGGTGGTTGTGATAGATACCAGGAAACAACCCCCACAGCCGGCTCTGGTCAGCGCCCTGCAGGCCACCCAGGTGAGTGGGAAGTGAAGATTCACCAAGTCTTGGCATCACCAGGGACTCTGACGTGCCTTAAGCCTTGGGGCTCAGGTTGGAATCAGGGACTTTTAGTGGCAGCTAACAGAAAACCCAGTGCGAACAGACTTAAAGACAAAGGGAGTTCGCTGGCTGTAAATGGACTGCCCAAGTGTCAAATCCAGCTTCAGGTACTGCTTGATCCAAGCACTCAAATATTGTCACTGGATGTGGTTTCTCTATCTCCATTTCTGGCCCTGTCCTCCTGGGAGGGGACTGTGCTCCCACAATCCCACCTGGCCAACTTCATGGTCATATGATTCCAGTAGTTCTAAACACACATAGTCTCATTTAAATACAGCAGGAAAGAGTGAGAGATTCCAGAGGTCCCAGCAAAAGTGTCTTGGTGTTCATTAATCCTGATGACTTTAGAAATCCCCGTGGCCAGAGAATGCAGATCACTGATTGGCTCTGATGTGGCTCAGCTGGACCCCCAGACCTGAGAAGGGTGGAGGGAAGAGGTTCCCAAGTAACGCTACGGGCAGCAGGATGGGCGAGGTGTGGGATGAGCTGGCCTCACCGTCTGGCCTCCTCATTGTGTAAATGGAGAAACTGAAGCCACCGGAGTGGGGCACCTGGGAAGGGGCTTGGACCTGCTGCTCCCCCTCCAAACACATCACACAAAAGCCTGGCCCTGGGGGACCCTGGGCCCACGCTGCGTTGTAGGGGATGGGCACTCATGGGGGCTTGGACAGGCACCCCAAAGTGGCTCTCTCTGACAGGCTGTGGCCCCAGCCTCCCTCGGTGCTCTGCTCATCCTGGGGGAGAAGGAGGACACTGTCCCACTGCAGGTGCCACCTGACATCCAGGTAAGCGGAGGCAGCATGGGAGTGAGAGGGGCTTGTTGGGCAGAGCTGAGAGACGCAAAGGGCGTAAACAATTGTAGGACTTGAAATGATCTGGTGTAGAGGAAAAAATACGAAGTCTGGTGCCACCTCTCCAGTCCTGTCTGCAAATCAGGTGTCACCACATCGATCAGTGGATTATGAGGCATGATCAAAATATATGGTGAATGTGTAAATTTATTATAGCGAAAGACACGTTGCTGTTAATCCCCTTCAACACACACACCTTGCTCTGAACTTCTTATCCCATAATTCTTGCCACTTCCTGAAGCAGCTCTGGAACTCTTTCCTGAGTGTCTTTACAAGGCAAGATAAAAGTACACTGAACGCTGCTGCCCAGTGCCGTCCTGTGGAAAGGTAGCCTCATAAAAACGTCACGGTGTGTCATCATCCTCCTGAGCCCCTGGATCGGGTGCCGTGCAACTTCTGGTTCATCCCTAAAGTCAAAATTACTGGAAGGTAAATGTTTTGAATTAATTCTGGACGTAGAGGCAGCTGTAACAGTGCAACTAGACACTTACAAAAGAGGACTTCCAGAACTGCGTGGGAAAATGGTGAGAGTCATAGAGTTAGTGTGTTCGAATGAGGGGATACTTTGAGGAGAATTAACAGCAGCGTGTCTTTTATCGTAATAAATTATTTTGATTTCAGTGTTCCCCTTACTGTTTGATCATACCTCGTGTGTCTCTCTAGTCATCCCAACAGTGCCGGGGAGACACTGCCCAGTGACTGAGAGCTGTGCGTGGCAGGAGACCTACTTGAAAAGCTGCTTCTAGTCAGCCTTCTATCCCCTTTTCGGATGGAGAAACTGAGGGTTAAAGCCACCCAGCAAGCCAGAGCTGGAGTCTCCTGACTCAGAGTCCAGTGCCTCATCTGCGCTGTGGCTGTCTCTGCTTGCATTTCTGTTCCTAATTATCAGACACACAGTTGACTTGGAACTTTGTGGGAAAGAGCCTGTGGCTCCCTTTAATTAGTGCCATGTCTCACAAGAGTGAATGTGGCCACCAGCCCTGCCCCACTTCAACAAGTGATTCCCAAGGAACCCTTCTTTCTCTGGTTAATTGAGGAGGCACAGTGTGAGCTAGAAGTGTGCTTAGGGCTTCCAGATTGACTGCCCAGAAAGTGACTCCTAAAACTAAGGCTCAGCCCCCTATGTGGTGTGCAGGTGCTAATGATTCAGGGACTCTGCATTTCTAACGTGTGCAGAGGACTGGTGGTGCTGTTGACCCGCAAACCGCATTTTGTGTAGCAGGGATTACAGACAGGTCTGAAACCCCAGAGAATCAGCCCCATCCCAATCCTAGGTCTCCGAGCTATTCTCAACATAAAACTGGAACTTCACTGTGTGGGAGAAGCCATCACCTAGTCCCTTCTCTGTGTCTTAGGGGACACTGTTAGGACTGGTGACCTTTCCCATCCATCCCGAGGAGGAGGCAGCACCTTGGTGAGTCACCAGGGAGCAGTAGAGAGATTATAGGGAAGTCTCATCACAGAGCCAGGTTTGATCAATTTGTGTTATTTCCTGGGAGCTATGTTGGGAAAAAGCCAAGCTCCGAGGGAATAAGTGCTGTGATTGATTAATGATGTCTGCTTTGGGCACAGGCTGGCAGGGTGGTTGTGTATTTGCCCTTTCTTAACCAGAGTCTGGTTCTGAATTTTTATTTTTCTGAGTTCATAGAGCTGGACTGGTGCCAAGGCAGGGATCTAGGCAGGACTTTCTCAAATGTCTGTCTTCACAGAGTTCTGTGGTGCTCTTGAATCACTTCTTTTGTCTGTAGGTGGAGGTGTTGGGCTCACTGACAGCCCTCAGCCACCATGTGGAGCCTAGTCAGTTGCCTGCAGCCCTGGAAGGCCCCTTCCCCTACTGCCACAGCGAGTGGGTGCAATTCTTCCAGGTGTCTACCATCACAGCCTTTAGCCCTTGAGTATCACTCTTTTTTTTTCTTCCCTTCACTGTCCTGCTATGCAAATGTGTCAACCCGGTTGAGTTCAAACAGATTAGTCATTCAACAAACATGTTTAATGAAGGCACAGAGTGGAATGAGTAAGAGTTCAGGATCTGGGGCCAGACTACTTGGGTTCTAATTCAGCTCTGCTGTGGGACCTTGAGTAAGCTACTTACATCTCTGAACCTTGGTTTCCTCATGGATGAGATGGGAGGGTAATAATATTACCACTGTGGGAGGAGGAGTTGTGAGAATTGAGTAAACATGGGTAAAGAGCTTAGTGTCTGGCAGTGCTGTCAGCTGAGTCTGTGTTAAGTGAAAGTAGGTTTACTGGCATCTACTGTGTGGGCCCAGAGGACTCTGGGAGCTCAGGATGCATTGGGAGAGGCAGATACGCAGCTTCCGTCAGAGGGAGGAAACAAGGGAATCGCCAGTGCTGGGCTCCTTCCCTGCCTGGCTGCAGTCTCTCCCCAGAACCACCCTGACAGGGGCCCTGCGTATCCATTTTCATACACAGGCACAGAGTGGGGAGACTTGCATGAGGGCATGTGGAACACCACAGGCTTAAAGCACACAGGGCACAGCAGCTGCAGACATCGGCCTGGGGCCCTCTCCAGCCAGGGCCCAAGCAGAGCCTGGTGAGGGCTGAGGCCAGGTCACTGTCTCATGTCTGGTACTTCCTTGTGCCCCAGGGCATGTTTAGCAGCATCCCTGACCTCTCCCTGAAAATGAGACACTCAAAAATGTCACCACACATTGTCAAATGTCCCCGGGGTGCAATCCCCGGTTGAGAATGGCTAGTCTATACCACCAGTCTAACAGGGTGGTGCATTTGCTTTTTGCTTAGAGGACCCTCTTTTTACAGCTGTGCCTGGGTTTGAACAGGCAAGACAGTCGGCCCAACGGATCTGTGCATTCTGCAGCCATGGGCTCAACCAACTGCAGGCTGAAGATATGTGAAAACAAAACCTGCATCTGTGGCAAATGAATGTGCACAGGCTTTCTCCTTGTCATTTTCCCTAAACAATACCATGCAACAGCTATTTACATAGTGTTTACATTCCATTAGGTACCAGACGCAATCCAGGGATGCTTTAAAGTACAGGGGAGCTGTGTTGAGGGTGTATGCAAATTCTACACCATTTGACACAAGGCCCTGAGCATCCTGGGAGCCTGGTATCACTGGGGGTTCTAGAACCCATCCCCCTCACATGCCAAGGGATGACTGTATCCAAAAGGCCAGTGATGGGACCTGAGGAACCCAGGCTCCATTTCCTGTTCCCAGGCTCCATTTCCCATTTCCACAGACCTCCAGTTAATCCAATAGCTTCTGACTACACTGTAGCTTTCAAAGGTTTCCTTTACATGAACTCTTATTTGGACCAGAATATAAAGCTGGTGGTGGTGACAAATTCTGGTAGGCACTGAGCTCTAAGTGACAAGAACAAAGTAACCCATCGAGTCCTTGCATGCTATACGAGGTAGGAACTATGGCGATCCCCATTTCACAGAGGAGGAAGCAAGGGACCAGAAGGCTAATTAACTTACTCAAGGCCTCACAGCCTGGGCAGAGCTGGGCTGAAGGGTCCCCCTGCTGGCCCTGGGTTGGGGGGGGGCTTTGACCTGTCTTCTTTCTCCCCCGACTCATCCCAACACCAGTGGGTTCAGCCTGATGTGGGCCCCTCAAGGCCAGCAGCACCATCGTTTTCCAGGAACTTGCTAGAAATGCACATTCTCATGTCCACCTAGAAGCACTGAACTCTGCCCTGACGCCTCCCTGTGTGTCCTCCTGGGTGGGCCAGCATCTCCCTGTCTGGGCCTGACACCTGCTCTGGCCTCTGTCCTGCAGAAGTTGGGTCCTTTCCTTTCTGAGCTTCACCGGGCCTCCTCCCTGCTGCAGGCTTCCATCGAGGAGTTCGAGAAGGGCGACCCCCCTGGGGGGGTGCAGGTGAGCCTGGGGCATGGACCAGGGAAGCTGTACCACACCTCACCTCTACAGACCAAGCTCAGTGAAGGGGCGGCCATGGTGGGCAGCATCATCTTTGTCTTTCATTCATCCACTTGCCTAATACTTGTTGGGCACCTGCTGGGCCAGGCTGACTCACCTCTGGCCCTATTAGAGCTTACAGTGCAGGGGTACAGGTGGTCATTAAAAAGCAGGCCAAGAAATAGACAATTAGTTACAGGCTGTGCCCAGGTGCCATGAAAGTAAGACTGAGAATTACAGGAGGATGGTCTCTCTGAAGAGATGCTCTGTAAGGTGATGCCTAAAGCTCAATAAAAAGCCTGCCTTCGAGAGGGATGGAGCTCCAGACAGAGGTCAGTCACAGGCGAAGATCTTGAGACAGGGTAAGGCTTGGCATGCCCAGGAATAATACAGAGGCCAGTGTGAAGCAGTGAGTAGGAGGGAAGAAGAAGGCACTGAAAGCTCTTCCAGGCCCAGCAGGAACTAGGTCGTGGAGTTGGTTTGAGGTTCCATCATAAGTGTGCAGGAAAGCAACTGGAGAATTTTAAGCAAGGGGGTGATTCCATTTGCACTTTTTGATCTTTTCGATTGCCATGTGGAGAACAGACTGTAGGGGGAGCCAGAGGGCAGCAGGGAGATCTGTGGCAAAGAGGCTAGGACACAGTGTCCCAGCAAGTGACAGGATTTGGATCAGTGGAGTTGCCATGGTGATGAGAGGAAGAGTGGCTTAAGGAGATGCACTGGAGATAAAGGACACTGTCTGGAGGAATTGGTCTTGATGTGGAGAGCCCAGGAAAAACGTGAGGATCGGGCCTCAGGGTACCTTCCTATGCTGGCAGGAAGCCACCAGTTGTCTGAGCAAGTCCAAGGAGCTGATGGAGGCTGTGCTGAGAGACCCAGGCCTGCTACACCTGCAGCAGGAAGGTGGGGCCACCCTGGCCAGGCTGCAATGTGAGGCCAGCAGGCTGGACTCCAGCCCCGACATCAGGTACAGACGCCCAGGCCTTTCCCACCCCACACCCTTCCCTGTCCCCTAGCTCGGAGCTACAAAGCGGGGCACCAGCCAAGGGGAGATGTAGAGTGGGGCCCCTGGAAGCACAGGGCACATATCATGGGCTGAAGCCCAGTCATGGGTCCCCTACCTAGGCCTTGATGAGTCCCTTGGGCTTTCCCTGCTTCCCTCCTTCCTCCCTGGCTACCTTCACCCCAGGGTGGGCATCAGACAAGATCTCCCGGCTTCTGAAGCACACTCTCTGAAGCCCTTCTCTGAAGCACACTGGGCCAAGCCCCAAAGGCCCATCTCATTTATTTCTGACAAAAACCTGTGAAACCCACACTGTCCTCATTTTGAGGATGGTGAAACAGTAGTGGCCCACTGGGGATCTGAAGCCAAGACATCTGAACATGTGACCCTCCACACCCCCTGTCCCCACCATGTCCCTACCACTGTCAGCTGGATAGGAGAACTGCAGTGTAGTGGAGGGGGATCCACAGAGTAAATGATGGACACACCTCACCCGTGCCCTCAGGTAGGGGTGAGGGACAGTACAGAATAGGTGGAGCCTCCCTACCCTGAAGAGCAGCTTCCAAATGCTCCAAAATCCGAAATATTTCAAGCACAAGTTAAGACTCATGCCCAAACTTATGAAAAACATTCTATAAAATTACCTTCAGGCTGTATAGAAGGTATATATGAAACATAAATAAATCCTGTATTTAGACTTGGGTCCCATCCCTGAGATATTTCAAAACATGTATGCAAATATACCAAAATACCCCCCGCCCCAAATCGGAAATCTGAAACACTTTTGGTTCTAAGAGAAGAGATACTCTACCTGTGATACACTGATCAATAATTTGAAATATTTCTCTATTAAAAAGCACAGCTACTTAGAGTCAAGAGTTGAGAGCAAAGTTCGCATGAGCTTCTAAGAACAGTTTGCTACTGAGCACCCACGCAGCAGTTAGGAGACACGGCGTCGTTCTAAGGAATCGCACCTATTAACTCGTTTAACTCCCGCAGCAGATCCCAGTAGCATCCTTATGTCACAACGCAGCAGCATGAGGTTCCAGGAGCCAAGAGACAGGCACAGGGTCACCCAGAGGGATGCGGTGGCACCAGAACTTGAGCCCAGACGCCCTGACGCCAGAATCTTGAACACAGCCCCTTGGGCTGCACCCGGCGTTCGGGGAAGGCTCACGCAGATGGGAGTCCGGGCAGCACCGGGCTCAGTGCCCGCTGCGGGTGGCACCCTCTCTCCTTGGCGTGTCCCTGCCTCACTTTCCCAGCCCAGCCACGGTCCACCTTGGTCTCTAAGGACCCTTAGCTGCCTTCACCTCCACCAGGGGGCGCTGTGGGTCCGCGCGAACCGCTGCCTGCGTTTGCTCCTCGCGGGATCTGGGCCTGCCGGTCTCTCCCTCCCTCTGCAGCCTGCGGCTGGTATTTCTGGCCTTTTCTGTCCATCTGTTGCACGCACTCTAAGCCCTCACCCCTTTTCCAGAAGGTGGAGACCTGTGTGAAGAGGTAGTCAGACGTGGAGGGCGAGGCAGGGTATTGCTGGCCTGGAAAATCAGGCTTTCCTTCCATCTTGTCTCCCCCAAACCCTTTTTTCTTT